>DWQW01002309.1:0-27624 GCA_018249695.1 Heliconius erato demophoon | reverse complement strand
TATGTGGGTAAGTAAAGATGCAGCTTTCTAATAGTGAAAGAATTATTGAAATCGGTCCGGTAGTTTTTGTGTGAAAACAATACAAACATACATACAAAAATACAAATCTTTCCTCTTTATAATATTAAGTATAGATTACGTGGAAGACCGCTGTAATTTACGATATCGTTCATTTTTTCGACAGTTGTAAAAGATGAAGTCTTTTTAATTAGGTGCAATATATCATTTTAAATTTATTTTTACTATGGTCGTTGGTGATATGTCTTAATGTATTTAATTTTTCATCGTGACAATTGTAGGTTCAAATTTATTATAATTATACTTTTTTTTGACCTACAATCCTGAAATTGGTACAAACGCCTCGGTAGGCGAGTCCTACTCGCACTTAACCGGTTTATCTTACTTTATCGTAATAGAACAATGTTCTTAGCGTTCAAAACTCCCTCAATAACAGATCAACATTCAGTGTATTATTCCTTTCTGAAATAATATTACAAAGGCTGTAGAGTACAGAATAATAAGACAAAATAAAATAATAAAAGAATTCCTATTCTATTTCATTATTGTAGTAATATCTTTCAGTACACAATTTAGTTCGAAATTGCTTTAAGGCGCTCTGGTTATTCTGGAGACAACGTTCTTGAGGGTAATGTGAAAGAGTTAAATGTTTTATTGCTTTATGTTTCACTTCTTTTTCTTCTATCGAGATTCTCAATATAACGAGATCAATCGTAGCTAGGCCTCGGTCGGGTTAACAGTAGGTTCCCTCTACCTATTCTGCTGCGTGAAGCTAATAAAATTTCTCAACATGGCGGTGGCGTGACGGAATGTCACGTGGAGACGACACGGGTTTCTTTAAGACATTTAATTAAATACCGCTGCGAGCGCTAATTAGGTTCAACTACTCATAATGATATAACAAACAATGTTATACGAGTTTTGTATGAAGTAAATTATTTTTATTTGAAAATAAACAGCTTCACGTTTCTTTCTCTGCTAGGGACACATAGTTCGTACTTTTAAACTGATTATTAATATTCTATTTAATTTTACCTTATACAAGGACTCAGTAACTTAATATTTCTTATGAGAATCCATATACATATGGATATTTAAATGTTTACTTACTCCCTACGTGGAGTTCCGCACTTAACACGCTATAGCTAGCAAATTGTGCGGTACCTGGGGAACTCTGGTTGAGTGTCTTAACATTAGGTACCCTCGGCCTGGGTAGGCCGAGGGTACCTAATGTTACCTAAGCTTCATGCTATATGCGGGATATAGCGTGAAGCTTAAATATTAAACTCGTATATGAAAATCAATGTTACCTACTTTCTTTCAATTGTAATCATATACCTACGAACCCTCTTAGATGCATTCTCACAAACAAATACATAACAACATTTCGAATAATATTTTTTCTAAATGCAAATAGCAGTACACTAAGCGTTACTACCGCAATAGGGTTCATATTTCTTATGAGAGTGATATATATATATATATATATATATATATATATATATATATATATATATATATATATATATATATATATATATATATATATATATATATATATATACTGAAATGTTTGTTTATAACGATATGAATGTTGGAAACAGAAAGTTTTCTTTGAAGTCAAATTGCTTCGTACATTTTTTTTATTTTCATAAGTATTGTTTTTTTATATAGCAAATTGAAAGTTATTAAATCTTAGCATTATTTTTTGTTATGGTCTTCATTCCCAATTTTGTTTTTGTAAATATGATTTTATGAAAGTGAGATTATGGGATACCATTAAGGCGTCTATCCTCACTTTACTTTACTTTCCTTTTTTTTTTAATTCTGACATTATTATTTAATACCATCAACTTTAAGTTCAAGAGTTAAATTAATAATTGGTTATTACTTTCGACCAGTATTTTCTACCATTTTTCCATATTCCGGTCTCTATTATTTTAAATGGGTCGTATTTACATCGGTTTTATCGCGAAAGTCTCTTATTATGTTTTGTTATTGACCAATTAATTCAGTAACGGCGCTCCTTTTGTTGATGAACAAAAGTTTTACTCCTTTAACTAAAGTTATTTAGAAGTTTATTCAAGTATCTTCATTGAAATGAACGTTTTCCAGTTTGGATAATTAAATGTCTTTTTTGTGTACCGTCAGTTCATTCCTGCATTGCCAGAACCAGAAAAGGTTTACAGTTATTGTTTCTTTTAATAGTTTTTCAATTAAAAATGTTCAATGTAGGCTATATTATAATGTATATAAGACTAGCGACCAACTCACGGCTTCGCCGCGTACCAATAATAATCCTTTTATTTATCGAATAATAATAATAATTTTCAATAAGATAATCAATACAATTTATACATATAATTTAAAGAAAGTGCAAACACTCCATGGCTGGTCCCATGCCTATTTAAAGACAAAAATAAAAAAAACCTAAGCATTATACTTCATTTATATTCTTACATTATCGTTGAAACTATATCAAAATGAATGAATACATAATAAATAACATAACTTACTGTACACACATTGAGGATTCGATTTCCACTCTTGAAAATTAATTATTTACCGCTGGGGTAACAATACAAAGTGTAGCGTTGAGTTCCGCTACTTAATACGCAATGTCTCGAAAAATGGGCAGTTCCTGCAAGGAACCTTCTCTCGGCTTATTCTGTTAAATGCGGAATACAGTGTAAAGTTAGCATAAAAGTCATTATGAAATTAAACAACGATCTATAAAATTTAGTGGGTATTATAAGAAGTACTCGAAGCGAAAATAAATGCGGAATTTATTCAGGGGGAAGAAACAAACTTTGCTAATTTGTTTCCTCGAGTGTTGGTCCGACGGTTGGTTTATTTTTGTTGAGCTTATTTTATAAATACGATGACGTAACAAAGAAATGAAAATGAATACTTGCTATTAATATAGAGAGTTGTGATGATAGTTTTATTTTTATTTATTCGTGATTGATAGTATACTAATTGTAATTTTAAAGTTCAGTTTTAGTGATCAAGTTTATTTCGAACTGTAATATGACTGTAAACACGACGGTTGTGGTTTCGATTCGCATTAGGGAAATGAAATGTTGATTATTTTCATTTATTTGCTCTGGTGATGAAGCAAAGCGGAGTTCTGTTGCTCAACACACAATGCCTCCAGAAAGTGGGAAACGGAGTGTCTTATATGAGTATCCCATACACAGCAGGGTAGGTAAAGGGAACCTAGTGTTAAGACACGTTGCCTACTTTCCGCGGAGTTCTGGAGGCATTAATTTAACACCAAAACGAAGAAATGAAAATATAAATGTAAATAAGTATTTCATTTTCTCGAGTAGGGATCGAACCCAAAACCAGTCGATTTTACAGTCACACTTTCTGCCCCTGCGTCACGACTGGCCTCAATTTTACTTTACTTTTTAAGTAAACCAACAAAAAAATATTATCATTTTCTATCTTCACCAAAAACCCGTTTTCAATAATAGTGTTCATACATTGGTAAATTAGAAAAGTTACGCAGTAGACAAGTATCTTCTTGGCAGCGTCGTACCGGCTTTAATTAAAACTTGTCCTACACTGTCATACTATTAGATTGTCACTGTGTAATAAGATTTAGATTTTTTAAATATTTACATTTTGGAAAATAAATTGTACATTTTTAAATCTGAATTGTAGAAATGTTGATATCTTAAATCAATATTTTTAGCTTTGTAGAGTGTATGAATAAATTAAAAATGTGTATTGGTGATTTCACATCGCCGTATGTATTGAATAGCGCTAGATAAGGCATATTTTCTGCAACGTAAATTATTAATTTATATCTAAGGAAAGGATTGTGGATTCGATTCCCATTTAGGGGAATGTATAGTTTTCAATTCCTCGCTCCGGCAATAAGATATAGCGCGACTTTCAGTTTTGTTACTCAACACGTAATGTCTAAAAATTAAGAGAAAAGTGGGGTATGGAGAGTGTTAATACGGTGTTCCATTTGGGACCTGCGAGATATTCCTAACACAACTTTTGACTACTTACCGGAAACTTTGTGCATACAATTTGTATGTAACATTTTCTGAATAAAGATCATTTTATATATTTATTTTAAACTGGATTACTTTTGCCTATCCTGTTATATGAAGCATAGCTCGTGAATAATTTATTTTTTATTTAAGTGCAGGTTTATAAAAAAAATCGTTGAACAAGTAAAATTTCTGAAACTCATATTATATTAGCATACATCGGCGCGGATCACTGCCTCTAAATGAAGAGTGTGACGCCGCGCTATCTAGATATCATTATTAGCTTCACGCTTTATCCCGCACACAGCAGGGTAGGCAGAGGGAACCTAGTATTAAGACACTCCGTTCCCCACTTTCTGCCGAAATCTGGAGCAGAGAGCAGCTGGCAGAACTGAAATATAAATTTAAGTAAATATTTCATCTCCTCGAGTGGGGATCGAACCCACAACCAGTCGGTTTTGCAGTCACACCTCGTGCCGCTGCGCTACGACCGGCCTAAAAGGATATCATGTAAAAGGTAATATTTCACACACGATATATGTATGTATGTACGTCAAACGATTTATCATTTACCAAAATAAAATACATAAATACATAAATGTGTGCCCCGTATCCCATGTTTTATGGGAAAGTTTTTAAAACGTCAAAGTTAAATTTATTGTTGTGTTTTTTAATTAGAATTTTAAATATTTTTGTTTATGTTAAGCGTTTTAAAATATTTTTTTTAAGCTTCACGTTGTATTTTGCACATAGGGAGCCTGGGAACCTAGATTTAAGACACTCCGTTCACATTAAGATTTTCCGCCGAATACTGAAGTTTTGCGTGTTGAGTGGTGAAATTCACAATTATCTTGATTACAGACAGACGCGGCCCCCGTCGCTGCCGTTGAATGCACGAAGTGCAGTACGATATCTATTTACATCTTTGGAGAAGGCTTATGAGTAGCAGTGGGCGTCAAAAAGCTGGTGGAATGATGACAATGATGATGCTGTCCCACTGCTCCAGAAGCGACGGCCTATGTTTATGTATGATATTACTAAATAATTTTTCCCTACGAAAAGTGTGTGTGATTATGTTTCCATACACAAAATAAAAAAGAACACAAGACATTCAAAAGGAAACAATGAAGATAGTATGTTTAACATTACAAGATTCCAATTACTTATGTTTTTGTCGAACAACATCTTTGATGAAATAAAATTAAACCACCAATTAAACAGATTTTTATTTTACGCTTTAAAAATCCAACGAGCTTGCAAAATGTTAAATAAATTGGAAATTCATTTTCATCCCCAAAGTGCACTTTGTATCTGTTCCGTGACAGTAGCGCACCGCGCCGGCCGGATATTGCGCTAAATCTGTATAAATAGGATTGTTCGGTAAAACTGTAGATCCGGTCAGGCATAACCAATAACGTTTTATAAATAATCAGTGGAGCAAAAGGATATTGAGGAATTTTCTAAGTTTCAAAGATGTTAAAAACAATATATAAGAGGCACAGAGGCAAGTATGAGTGTAAACGCGATAGGTTGTGGGTTCGATTCCCATTCCCATTCGAGACTCTGATATCGAGGCAAAACGCGACTTTGAGTTCCGCCAATGTCTCTAGAATTCAGAGGAAAATGGGAAACGGAGAGTCTTAGTACTAAGTTCCCTCTGACTACCTTGCTGTGTTCAGGATATTATGAAAATCGGAAGAAAAAAATACAAAATACAAAATGCGGTCACACTACAAAAACGACATTACCATTCAATTTTGCAGCTTAATACAATATGAGCTTATATTTCAGGCGCCAAGAAGTCTGCCTTCCGTTCCAATAGTCCAGTTCAATCTCGAGGATCCTACTATTTTCCATTCACATTACGTGCTATCTGTGTGTTACAGTGAATCCAATCTTTTATCACTGAGAAACTGAGTTTTAAATAAATTTGTCCTTTCTAAGCAATATTACTGAAAAATATAGAAATTTTCTATGTGAATTTCTGAGGTATCATAAAATACTTTGTGTAATATCGAATTTGTTATAATATACATATCTAAATGTATATTATATTTATTTATATTTTTGTATTTTCATTCGTTAGTTGTTTAATATGCACTATAATATATTTAATCTAAAATAATTATACTTAAGCGTGCAACTGTAAACGATTCAGACTCGAAGAAATTAAACATTTTATATTTTCATTTCCTTGTTCTTGCATCAAGGCAAAAATGCAGTTGCGGGTGTTTGATAAGTTCCGCCATTCAACACATAATGCCTCCAAAATTAGGCGGAAAGTGGATAACGAAAGCGTCTTAGTTGGAACGGAATGTCTTAATACTAAGTTCCTAGGTTTTCTCTGTTACAAACACTGTTACAATAACAAAACAAAACAAACACTTTTATATTTAGTTTTCAACATTTACAAAGACGTAAAACTTAAATTTGTAGTATATTTTCCGTTATTTTGCACACGAAAATGTTAATTAGAAAGATCAAACGAATACGTGGAAACGATCTATTTTATTCCAATTTCAATGTCAATAGAAACTCAATATCCTTATGTACTCAATTTGTATCATCAAACCGAAACTATCTGAGTTTCTTTTATCGTGATTTTGAATTGCTTTTGTCTCCTTTGAATAGTATTATGGCGGAAGTATTTTATATTTGATTAGTTTTTCCCTGCGGCTTTGCCCATGTGGTCTAATAATTAAGCGCGTTCCTCGATAGTCGTACTCAATACAAACATAATTTACTCTAAAGCTATGCAACAAATAGGTACGACAAATTCAGTCTTTGTAAGAATAAAATAAAAATGTTACAATGTTTTTTTTTCAGTTAGGATAAAAATGAAGAAAATTAAATTTTGATGTATGTATAATAGCTTTTTTATCTTACAGAAATCTTTTTGAACTGTTGAACGAAAGAAATAAATACGTTTTGTAATCGATAAAACATTTATGTTTGCTTGGGCCTCTTCATCTTTACCAACCAACGCTCTGGTGTCGAGGCAAAACGCGTGGTTATGTCCTGCCACTTAACACCCAATGCCTTTTAAAATGGCGCAAAATAGGGAGCGGAGTGTCTTAACACTAGGTTCCCTCTTTTTATCCAGCGTGAAGCTGAAACAAAAAGCTTACTATACAGAATGGCGTTGAGTTACGCTACTCTTCTGTCATAACATCAACATCTGTCCATCCTGTTATATGCGCTATAGAGTATGAAGCTAAAAAAAAGCTGGTGCTTACATCTCAACCACTATAAGTTAAAATAACTTATATCTTGTATAATGCAAGGTGTAAGTTATTGTTATATTAAAATTAAGTGACCATCCACGTTTAAGTACTAAATATTCATAAGAAAAATAGACCTTTTGCTTTGGCGTTCATTTGCAACGAGTAAATTTGCTTGTCTTCGAACAATGGTGGTCGCAGTTTAAGTTTACGTTCATTTATAAGCCATCGCTGAGAGCTCGGTGCGGATAAATGGGTGGAGAGATGCGGAGAACTTTTCGAGTTCATTACATTGAATGTTTCATAGTACATTGGGTGACAATATTTAATTTATAAAGAGAATGGAGAATAACTGGATTGTATTCAATTTGAGTTATGTTATATCGTTTATTATGATCAATGACGAATGACATTATGATTTGTTTATTTAATATAGATAATAGTTGAAGATATTGTTTATTTATGGGTTAATTCTGTTTTATTATTTATAGTCGAGTTTTTTAAACACTATATATAATATTTCGTTTTCAGCCGCTTTGAAGATTATTATCTTATATATGTATTTATATCACTGTATATTATGTACGTCCTTCCTAATCTTGCAACAACGTGAAACAATTCTGTATTTTGTGTTCTGTGTTGTATTCTGCACATAGTAAGGGAGGCAGAAAAACCTGGGAACTTCGTATTATATCACTCCGTTCTCATTAAGACACTGCCATTTCCTACTTTCCGCCTAATTTTGGACACATTGGATGTTAAGTGGCGAAACTCAACCCCACGTAGAGTCACTTAGTTACGAAAATAAGGAATTGAAAATATTAAAAACTTCATTTCCTCAAGTAGGAATCAAATTCAAAATCTGTCGTGTTCACAATCGCACGCTGGTGCCCCTGCGTACGATTGGCCTCGAATTTTGCTTATTTAATTTGTAGACAGGGACAGAGACATAAAAGTGGTCTACAATTACAACTTTTTTACATTTATTTTTATTCAAGTTTTTCTCAAAGGTTTCGAAATAAATATCTTTCTAAAAAGATATATTTTTTTAAATTAAAATTATGTGACTACACCATTCTTTTAGTATTCAGCTTTTGTATGTTTACGCCGATTGCAAATACCCAAAAAATTAAAATAAATTAAATATTTTTATATTTTAATTTTTCGTTTCATTCACGATTATATCATTGAGTGTAAATTATAGGCAAAACAACTTGGTGTTACATGTTTTTCCTTTCAATTTAGAATTTTATTTCCACTTTTTTAGATGAATTCTTAATCTAAAATTATATAATACCAGAAAAAAACAATAACATCTCCTGTTTTATTTTAAGAAGAATTCCATTTATTACATACAGATTGAATTTACACTTTAAGTTTATTTATTTTTTTAGAAAAATGTATTAAAGATTGATCGAGGTGGCGTTGAGTTCTGCTACTCAACATGCAATGCTTCTGCTTACCCTTCTGTATGGGATACAGCTTGAAGCTATAAAAAATGCAAGTAATAAGATTAGATAAAATAATTACAAAAACTGGCCTCAGTGTCCGATGATTTCTTGGTTCATCTAACACTTTAGTGTCACCAAATACACAATTTTACTTACAATCTAAAATCTAGCCGATGTACTCGTAACGACGCAAGTGGCCTCCATCAGAGCCATGCGAACTTTAATTAAACCTTGTTCTAAATTGCAATTCTATTACTTCCCAATACACTGTGCACCTGAGGAAATTGTATCATGCGGTGGTTGTTTAGGTGCACGTTATACAAACTGAGTTTGAGTAACACGGTGTGCGAGCTCAGTCTGATAGATTTACTATTAGTTACCCTAATAGATATAGTAGTTAGTTTAAATATTTAGAAATAGTTTTCTTTTAAATTATTTCTTTTTTACTGTTACTTTACTTTAATTAATATTTTAAATGAAAATAAATGCATGCAATGCATATTTGTTTACCTTAAAAGTATGTGTGGGAAGGATATCATAATGTATAAATATGGACAATAACTTTCAATAAAGCGTCTAAAAATAAAAAAAAACTTCAGAATGCATTTCGGATTTCAAAGCTTTTTTAACGTCTCGGCAGAGAGGACCTAGGAACATAGTTTTAGGACATACGTCCCTATTAAGACACTTCTGTTCTCACTTTCCATATTTCCGAATTCTGGAGGCCTACCGTTTTGAGTACTAGGACTCAACGCCGCGCTTTGGCTCGTTACCAGCTCGAGGAACATTAAAATTGTTACTCCTAACTAAAAAAAACTCATCTAAATAAAAAAAGACCAAAATTGTATTTTTTACTAAAATGCTTATTAATGAGAACTTCTGTAAATTGCATTGAGCGGGAAAAAATTCTCAGAAACCATATTGGCGGTCTTAAATGAAGTTTATGGTAGATTGGAAATAGCTCGAGCTGCATTGAAATTTCCCTTTTTTATTTTCATTATTTGTCTTCAATGTAATGTGGTTTGACATTAAACGTAAAGCATGCTCGTATAAAATTGTAAGAGAATAAGCAATTAAGTAATTGTAAGGTAATTACAATTAAAAATTATTATTTTTATTATTAGAGGCCGTTGTGGTGGCGAACAAGCGTGCGACTTATAAACACGACTGCCGTCCGAGGAAATGAAATATTTACCTTTTCACGATTTGGTAAAACCATAGTGCTGCAGCATAGTAACAAATAACATTAAATATGTTATTGTTTCATAATAACATACGCATAATTCTTAAGGAAACATATAAAAACTTGACAAACAAAATTTCTCATTTGTGTACGTATTGCTTAGTGGTCAAAGAGCTTGGACGGTTTCCAAGAGGCGCGTATTCAAATCCCTCTACATTTACACTTTTATACGTTTTCATAAAAAATATATTTCTCTTGAAATTTCTTTACATAATTCATTTATTTTGATTGCATACAGTAACATAATTCTAAGCATTACATTAATCTTAACTAAATTAATATAATTCAACGAAATATATATTATGTAGATATTATTTATAATATCTGTGTTAGTCTATCTGTATATTTCTCGCAGTATATTTACCTTGTTATAGAGAATATTTATCTTCAAGAGGTCACTGTTTCCCTTTAGTAGCAAAACGATATTAATTTAATTGATAATGATATTTATTTGGGGATGAGAAATACGATGGAAGCTTCATTGTGTGTCTAGGATACTTACTATTGTTATATAGCTGAAAAATGTTTGTTTGAACCTGCTTATCTCTTATTGTAGTTCGAAATTTAAAAAATGTGATCAATAATCGACTAATTGTGTTCGCACGTTTATCAAAACGCGGAAAACGGGAAATGGAGTGTTTTAAAATTAGGTTCCCTCTGCCTACCCTGCTGTATGCGAGATATAGCGAGAAGCTAACAAAAAGTGTACCATGGTAACATATATAAGTTACCTTGTTGACACATATAAATTAATGCAATAGACAAAGAGTATGCTTCTACAAATATAAAGTGCATTGCGGACCACACCGTCTGTCTTCATATGGAAACAAACAGGTGTTTGCAGTGAGACGTTATTGCCCACTTTGCATTAAATACGATGTTAGCAGTTGTAATGACCATTTCACTAAGATAAAGCTCAAAATATTTTCTCTATTCTTGAAGCATTGTGTACTGAATGGCGGAATAGCTGAACGCCGCGCTTTATTTCGGTACCAGAAATATATATATATATATATATATATATATATATATATATATATATATATATATATATATATATATATACTTCATTCCTCCGGGTGGGAATCGAACCTACAACCGTAGGCTTTACAATCACACCTTTGCGCCTCAACGGCTTCGATGTTATTATTATTTGCTCTTTATTATTCTAATTGGTATTAAAATTAAATCATAGCTTAGTGGACTCTACCTAGACAACACCGTAGTGTAGTGTTTTTTAAAGTAATAAAAAATATATATAATCATCTGACTGTGAACGCGATAGTAGTGGATTCGTTCTCACTCGGTGGAATAATTGTATTCAAATTATTTTCATTACTCCGCTTTTGTTGACAAGCTGCGGCGCGAGTTCCACCATTCTACAGCATTCTACAGCAAATTAATTAAAATCCTTAGCACAATCTTAACACTAGGTTTTATCTGCTTTCTCTCTGATTTTTTTGCTATTTTTTCAAGAAATATTTTTTGACAGTTTTACATAAATAAGTTAAAAATCAAATTAAATCAGCTTCATGCTGTATCCCGCACACAGCAGGGTAGGCAGAGGGAACTTTGTGTTAAGGCACTCCGTTTCCCACTTTCTGCCGAATTCTGGAGGCATTGCGTGTTGAGTGGCAGACCTCAACGCCGCGCTTAACCTCGACACCAGAGCGAAGAAATGGAAATATAAATTTAAGTAAATATTTCATCTCCTCGTGTGGGGATCGAACCCACAACCAGTCGGTTTTACAGTCACACCTCGTGCCGCTGCGCCACGACTGGCCTCAACTTACATAAATAAGTTTTATCAAAATTTAAGTTTTACCTACGTGAGTAGATTCAAAGTTGTTAGGTTTATAGTATGTCTTGTGGTAGTATAAGCTTTAAGGCGCAAGAGGAAGTTACTAATAAATAGTAGCAGATAACAAGTACTCACGCTGAAGTCGTTACTTTCCAGCGTATGGTATAATATGCAATTACAGTCTTGTTTTTCTATTTGTTTCGTTATTCTGTTCGCATAAAGTGTTATAAGTATATTTTATTGAAAATTCCACAATTGTATGTATTGGTAGTGGAATTTAAAATAAAAATCGGTTAAGTGCGAGTCGTATTCAACTATAGAGTACTTTTTCTCTGTACCAATATGGTGATTGTGTATTAAGGGATTTTAAAGAGGAATCTTGTTTTACGAAGAACTTGAAGAAGTGCCGGGACAGCTCCGAGCTCTTCTTCCTTGAATCGGTTCCTAGGTCTATTTTATATTAATAAGTATTGCTCCTATTAATATAACAATATGAAGTTGTCAACTTGATATTATTATAAGCAAATTGCCAATGAGGATATGTCGTGGCGCAGTGACACAAGTGTGTGGCTGTAATGCGACAGGTGGTGGGTGTGAATTTCACTCGAGGAAAATAAATATTTTATATTTTATGTTATATGTTTCATTCTCCCAAGTAGGAATCGAACCCGCCACAACTGCCGCGTTTACATTTGCGCTTTTGCGCTACGACGACTATAAGGATTCGTCTTCAGGTCAACAAGGTATAACGTCTAATTAGCCAATTGATTGAGGTAAGCATTTCCTCCTCTGAAACTTCGTTAAAACAAAAGTTTGCCTCTTAAATCTGAGTTAGTGGAGTTTCTTTTCGAGAATGTTTGCATTTATGTTTTGAGGCAAAAAGATTTACTTACAAAATTAGTGCGGAGATTTCACACTTTTATAAGACATTATTTATTTGAAAAGGGAATTATTGTAAAGATACTCCATCTTTACGTGTATTAATATAACGTCTGTCTGAACTTCAGAGTATACCCGTCGCTCCATCGAAGTCACCACCAGTCGTGCAGGAAACAGTTGCAGTTCCAAAATGCTCCAGTAATAAAGTGACAGTCCAAAGATGTAAGCGAGTGATGAAAAAGTAATTTTGTTTACTCCTTTAGTTTTCTCTGTGATTTTATTTTTATTTTACTTTTTTGTCTTATCTTTTTTTGTTTTTTTTTTATTATTATTATTTTAAGTTACATATGTTAAGTTATTTAAGACTGTCATAAGTTTTTATTCCCTTTTTACTTCCTTTTTTTTTTTTATTTTATTGTTATAAAATATTTGTTCATTACACTTATTTCTTCTATTCTTACAATATGTCTTTGTTTACATTTAAATCTGTCGTCGTTTATTGTTTCAATATTACTCTACTCTATTTAACGATGCTAGTAAAAGGTATTTAATGGATTGACTTTTGTTTATTTCTTTTGTTTATTTCAGGGCTCTATTAAAATTTAAGAAAATGCAACTTTTTTTCTCTTTTTCCTTCCTAGCAAGGTAGAGCGAACCTAGTGTTAACACGCTCCATTCCCCAATTTTCGAGGCACTTCGTGTTGAGTGGCGAAACTCATCGCCGGCCTTTGCCATAGTTATAAAAAGAAAACAATTCATTTTCCCCACTGGAGAACGATTTTCGATTCTCAGTTCACCGATTGCAATGCGCCACAATCGTCGTTTTATTAAATTTGTATTAAATATACAGAAATAAGTAAAATTTTGTATTGTTCTGGTGATATAATGTAATGATATAAATCAAAAGCCGTTCAAGGAATTCTAAGTGAAAATGAAACCTTAATGTAAGTGATGAAACATGACAACAAAGTCGGTGTCCAATGTAATTAATCAACTATTCTGTACCTAAATTGTAACGCTTGAAGTAAGTAGAGATATATTTTCCCTAAACAAAATGACAGTGTGGACTTACAGGATATCTCTACCATAAAAATAAACAATCCTCTGTAAGTGGCGCTACTTTAATTGTTTTAATTTAAATATCTATCGTTAAATCCGTTGTTATGTTCATTTTTATCACTTATGTTTTTTTAAATGGTTGGCTACATTTACTAAATCTGCGTTCTTGGTAATTTAACTTGTTTTCTTAACAAAAGTGAAGACACTCCGATTCCATTTAAGACACACAAGTACCCCACTTTCTGCCAAATTCTGGAGGCATTGCGTGTTGAGTCGTCACTCAACACCAAGCTTTATCTCGTTACCAGAGCGAGGAAATTAAAATAATAAATATTTTATTCGAGTAGGAATCGAACCCCACAATCGTCCTGCTTACAGTTACACGCTATGGCTTTGCACTATGATAGACTCGAGAGTTTTATCTGTTTAAAATTTAAATTAGTGGAATTTTTAAACAGATTTTTTTCTACAAATTTAAAAGAACTTATTGCGTCGTGCTTACGTACGGCTTCGCTCGCTTAAGCTTATCTTTATATTATAGCCAAAGTATCATATTTTTATAAATATATTTTTTGACAAAAACAAAGTCTTATATCCTTTCTAATAGCTCTAATAATATATACACAAAGTTTATGTTCGTTCGGTGGTAGTTTGGTTGCGTAGTTTTGGCGTGGCAGCGTAACAAACAAACTTACAAATTCAATGTTATTCACATTAATAATATACGTATAATAAGCATGTACATTGTATGTTCCGTGATCAGAATTTGTATCGAATGCCAAGTACTATAGCTGCCAAGTGTTACGCGTAAATAATCTTAATAAGCTTATATTACAAAAGAAAAATATTTACTATAAAATGGACATAGACGGGCCCAAATCGGCAAGAAGGAAGTTTCCTTAGAAAAGTCATAAATTTCTTCTTCGGTATACCCTTAGAGAAATGTGGTAACCGCACATTACGTATTTTCTAAAGGCACGGACTTTAAAAAGGTCTTTGTCGTCCATAGAAAAATCTTACAGAACCTTATGTGTCTACAATAGAACTGTTATAGTGTATTATATTACTGAGGCCTGATTTATTATTTTGAAGTTTGATAATGTATTTTGGTTGGGGTTTTGTTTGATTATTCTAGGATAGTTTTTGTTATTTCCTTATTATTTTATAGTAAACGAAAGTCTCTTTGCCCAAGACGGAATTTCGTTTGTTACAGTAGTTTTTAGTTTGCTTTTAAATTTATTTGAAATTATCTTTATAGACATCAATGACTCGATACCTATATATTATGTACCATGTACGTATGTAAAAGTTAGGAAACTTATATAGTTCAGGACTATATGTTAGAGTTTATATAAATTCCATATAATGGATTAGACATTGTTTTTGTATACTTGTCAATACTTGTAGATTCAGTTTGTCATATTATTATTTATCTACCCACTTATATATTTGTTTAAGATTTCTTATGAAGTATTTTGTATTTTGTAAGTCAGTTTAGCTTGAGACGTAGCAGTGGACGTACGAATAAAGCTTTTTTTAAAATTAAAATTAAAAATTAAATTAGCTTCACGCATGTATCCCGCACACAGCAGGGTAGGCAGAGGGAACCTAGTGTTAAGACACTCCGTTCCCCACTTTCTGCCAAATTCTGGAGGCATTGCGTGTTGAGGGGCAGGAGGCAAAAAAAGAAATATTTCCTCTCCTCGAGTGGGGATCGAACCCACAACCAGTTTTATTATTAGTATTTTTGCAGGTTCTCACTTTTTTTATAATAGAAATGTGGGAACAAAGTGTGATTGTGAAATCGGTGTGGCTGGTTGTGTGTCGATCTCCATTCGAGGAAATGAAATATTTATTTAAATGTATATTTCGCTCTGGTGTCCAGGCAAAACGTGGTGTAGAGTTCCGCCACTCAGCAGGTAATGCAATGAAGTGTAGGCCGGGAAAACCAAGTGAATGTGTTATTCATAAATTCCACCTAATTTTTGGGACATTCCTTCTAGTGTGGAAGAACTCAGATGATATATATATAGCGTGATGTGTGTTCATATTCCAATTAGAGAATTTTGTTATTTTTATTTCTAGAAACTAGTGACACGGTAAAGCATGGCGTCGAGTTTCGCAACTCAACAAGTAATGCTATACTCTATTCTACAGGATGAAACTAAAAAAAAAATGAAAAGAATAACTTATTTTTCTCATATAAAATGTATTATTAAGACAAGAAAACAAATGATGCTCGACGGCGAGTATCTTTGGGGAAACAAGGTAACCTGCCAATCCAGCTTCTTTATGAAGCAGTGATTATAGAAAAGGTCTTTGTATCCTAAAACGGCCTCCAAGAAACCACATCAAGGGAAGACTGTCATTGTTAAAATACTTTACATAAGAACAATAATTTGTTTAAATATACTATGTTTTGTTCTCTACTTCTCAATTTTTTATAGAATTTTTTATTATTTTTATTGTGGAATAATATATTTATTATGTGTATCAAGACTATCGAATCGATCCTATAATGAAATGAGGCTCTTGTGGGGTCTAACTGTAAGAGCGATGGTTGTGGGTTTCATTTACATTTGGTAGAATTATTATATTTAAAATATTTTAATTTTCCCGCCCTTGTAAATAAACCGTAGCGTAGAGTATCGTCACTAAATACACAATGCCCCCAAAAACTTATCGAAAAAGAGTGTGTCAATACTAAGTTTCCCTTACTTACCTAACTGTGCGGGAAAAAGCATATATCACAAGCCAAGCGGATATCTTGACAAGTGCTTAAAACAATATTTCGCTATCTTAATAAGATATAAAGTATTAAGATTTAAATTCTAACTGTTTTCAAAAATGGCCGTCCTTTGGTGGGTTTTAATTTTAATTCGCGCTCATTTCGAGCGGATGTCATAAATGAAGGAACTTAATTGAGTAAACTTGATGAAGCGATATGGCGGTGTTTTATGTTCTGGCTGTGATTATTTTCAGCTGTTTTTAAAAAGAAATGATTTATGATTTTTATTTAATCAGATAGGGGCATGTTGTGGCCCCTGTGGCACAAATCTGTGACTGTAAACGAGACAAGTAGTAGGCTCGATGCCCACTCGAGGAAATTAAATATTTAATATTTAAATTTAATCACTCTGGTAATGAGGCAAAGCGCGGCGTTGAGTCCCGCCACTCAAAACGCATGCCATGCCTCCAAATTTCGGCGGAAATTTGGGAACGGAGTGTCTTAAAGGGAACTTAGTGTCTTTACACTAGGTTCCCGAGGTCCTACTGCCTATTCTAATATGTGTAGGATTGATTGATTTGATTTTTTTAGCTTCACGCTGTAGTGATTCTACAAAAATAAATCAAAGTTCCTACCTGATGGCAATCAGATTCTTACAGTTTATTGCAAACGAGTAGATTATTGAGTGAAGCTCACTGTCGTCGTTCATTTGGATGATTCACGGGTATTTAATGGCTTTCCGATTACTGCATAATATCGAAATCATAATGTTGTAGGTAGTATTTGATCGAATTGTGACTGATATAACATTAATTCATAAATCTTTTGTAAGTTTTGTTTCATATACTTAAATATTGTTGTATTCCGTTTCTTACCTTCACGCTATATCCCACGTTCAGCAGGGTAGGCAGAGGGAACCTAGTATTGAGGTATTCCATGTCTCAATTTCCGATACATTGTGTATGGACAGGCAGAAATTAACGCCACGGCTTTTATTACAACTAGAGTGAGATAATGAAAATAATTCAATCCCCCTAGTGATGATCGAAGTCACCACCATCGCATTAACAGACAATGTAATAAGACTTAAATTAAAATACAACTATTTACTATATATTGAGGTACATATATTGTAGTACCTATTGTAGAAGTAAATAAACAGCTAGCAACGTTCCACTGCACTTCGAAACTCAATTTATATCTTTTCTACAAAAACTTCCGAAACATACATAGCACGCATATACTATCGACTGAAACTAGAAAACGGTGTATGTCTGTAAATTTGCCAGCTTTGTTTCAAATAAAAACTTTTAGTAACTAACAATCATTTGGTTATTTGGTTTACACAATTCAAAAGAGTAAGCAAATAAGCAATATTTTAAACTTTTTTTAGCTTTACGCTATATCCCGCACATAGCAGAGTAGGCAGACGGAATCTGACTGGAAACCAGTGTTAAAACACTCCGTTTTCTTTAAGGCATTTTGTTCCCCATTTTCCGATAATTCTAGAGGCATTGCGTTGAGTGACGAAAGTCAACACCGAGCCTCCGCAGCCGCCGAACTTTGGCTTTACCAGAGTGAGAAAATGAAAATACTTATCAATTATTTCAGTTCCTTGATTGGCAATTATTTAATTTCCGGGGGTCATACTTGCTTTTTACATGACTCTTTAAGTGATAACCTGATATTCGTTCACCTATTTTAATAAATGAGTCATAAAAAAGATTTTAGATATGTGCATAATTTGTCAATATTTACAACCGTGTTAGAAGATGATACGTTTCCAAACAACCTATAACAGTGGCGAATAGTCCCTTTGTGTGAAAGAATACTTCTAAATAGCCACGGTCCGGTGATAGATAGATTGTGGGTTCAATTCCCATCCGAGAAAATTAAATATTTAATATTTTCATTTCTTCACTCTGAAGGCGAAGTAAAGCGCGGCGTTAGGTTCCACTACTTAATACGCAATGTCGCCAGCGCAAAATGTCGCAGCGGAAGTGTCTAATGGGAACGGAGTGTCTTAATACTAATTTTTCAGTTTCCCTCTGCCTACCGCGCTATGTGCGGGACATAGTGTAGAGCTAAAAAGAGCTGTGAATTATATAAAATATTTTTTAAGAGTGTATGTCTTTTTATAATCAGAAGGTTATAACTGTTTCTTTTTACTTTTCTCAAAATTATTATTAATATTATTGTATTGCCACCTGATCTACATAATACGATTGAGAAATGTTAAGATATTATATAAATTAGACCTTAAACAAACCTGAAATGACGCTTTTTGTTATGCGCAGTTAAGCTTTTTGTAAAACACTAGCGAAGCTACAAGTAAGAACTTGCGGCTTCACTCGCATTTTTATTGAAAAAAAATTAAGAGTTGGACGATTTGGAAAACGATTAACGTTATGTAATTTATCGATAAATGGACTATCCGACACAATAAGAATTATCAGTCCGAACCAGTAATTTTGGAGATTAGTGAATTCAACCAAACAAAATATTCAGCTTTATAATATTAGGATAAATCATTTTTATTTTGTTCTCCATTTTCAGAACATATAATCAAGGTAAGCGCACTTGTTTAAAGTACCAACTGCAAGTAACAAACAGCTTAAGATAGTCGTTCAGATAACATTCAACCTTACAGACGCGAGACAATCGCGATATCCCAAACTGGTAGAGGAGTCGGGACCATAGAGATCTGGTAGATACCTCGTAAATGGTTGTATTATACTGTATTCCTTGTTTTGAATATTATTTTGTTGAAAAAAGATACATTTAAAAGGTTTGGTAAAAATAAAATATTTTAAATTAATTTCATACATTTTTCTGAGTTGAGCTGTTTTCCGTAGCAAGTTCAAATAAATTTTGTATAATATAAATGTACGTATCTCTTCCTTTTTTACATTTCTTTTCGAAAAATGCATACAGAGTGAACAAACTCTCTTTGCTCAAGTAAACTGGGAAAATAAAAATATTTACATTAATGTAATAACGAAATTTAGCTAAGTTGAACCTGAACCTTTTGGAAACTTTCCAGAGCTGCTAAGTCATACGTTCTTATCGAGCTACGTTAAAATACTGATACGTTTATTTTAACTTATCTATTGCAATAGATGTGCTATGTTCCAATATATATAAGTTTCCAAATATTTCCTTAATGTGGAAAAAAAACCTTAAATATTTAAATAGATAAAAGCTTTCTGAGTCACTCTTATATATCTTAATTGTGTAAGAGGGACAGTAAGAGAGTGAGTAACTACTCTACCGACGGACCGTAATGTCGCTTCTTCTTCCCTCTGTCGTCCCTGCTATGACCGGGATGCAGCCTCAAGCCTTTTTACTCAGATGTAAAACGTATTAGAGCTATGGTTATTATATACATTTCAGTGGTCCTAATAAATTCACTGGTTCATAAAAGTTGCCTGTCCGCAACTTTTTACACGTAGAATTTATGATTGGGTTAAAAAAAGAGAAAAACAACTGATTGCAATATAAATTAGTAACGGTCGTTGAGCCACTATGAAACGTACTTTAAGTGTTAATTTTGAACATAAAGTGTACGTTTGACGCTTCTTTTTAAATTTTGACGAATAATGCCAGTATAAGGTCAGTCATGGTGCAGGGGCACAGAGTATGACTGTAAACGCGACAGGTTGTTAGTTTGATTCCCACTCGGGGAATGTAATATATAATATATTCATTTTCTCGCTCTGGTCATATTTGCTTTGCTTAGCAAAGCACAACGTTGAGTTTTACTTCAGCTATCACGAAATGACTTGATAATTCGGCAGAAAATGGAAGAAGGAGTGTCTTAACACTAGGTTTCGTCTGCCTACACTGCTGTGTGCGGCATACAGCGTGAAGCTAAAAAAAAACATATTTGAAGAGTTTTAATTTACATAAATACACCTGTAGCTACTGCGGACATTACTTTATAAAAAATCCAACCAAACAAATCGTAAATATTACACGTGAACATAACACGAATCCATTAGTCTCGAATTCCTGCCTCTTTACAGTGATGTTCCGAAAAAGGATAAATTTCCGTTTTCGGTGTTCCATTTAAAATATAATGCTCGGGGTAAAGAGATATAAATAAAAATACAAGTGGGTGATAAAGTTGAATTGCGAAATGAGTATTAAAATTAGGTTTTATATATAAGTTATAAGAAAGAAAATATATATTATAATATTAAAACTATTAAATGATAACACGCCTTGGGAATAATATCTGTTTAAAAGTAGCATTGTCACAAATGTTTAAATTGTTTAAATGTGTTTTTGTATAATTGATTTTTAAAAAAGTCCCGGTTTTTTTCTTGCGCCGGTTCTTCTCGAACTTCTTCGAACCCACAACTGTTGCGTTTACAGTTGCAACAATTGTCGCACGCAGGAGTGCGCCACGACGGCCTCATTATTGATGATTAATAAAAAAAATGATATTTCATATTTCACGAATGCAGATTAAATGACGTATTCGAACTATTCATTTCAATGGTGATAATATTTATTGTTTGTTATACGTTGTTTTAAATAATTGTGAATAATATATGTAATATATTCATATTTAAAGTATACATTTATGTAATGTTGGCACATTCTGTATTTATTTAATTTTTTGATCTATGTTTCATTGACATTGATTTTTTGTTATTGTGCTTAAACATTATCCTAGAAGTATTTATCGTTGTTGAACAGAAAAAAAAACAAAGAGTAACACTGCACTAACAACTGGTATTTCTCTAATTCCAGCCCCGTTGAGTAGATTTAAATTAAACAAAAATTTGATTCTCTTATTTCAAAATACTAAGAAAGTACACAATGAAACAACACCAGCAAAATAACTGAACTAATTAGCATTTTTGTCCGCCATGAATTTAATTACAATACAAGATTGCATTTTCGTCTCACAAATAGCGACAGGAGGTATATTTATAGGGACATAAATAAAGGAGTTTATTCTGGTTTATGTAAGATGCAACAAAATTTACAAATTTATTTGAGTAGATGAATGGCGTGGTAATGGAAATAGACGGGTGAATAGGAACAAAATTAGGTCGACCTGTGGCAGTTTTGCTTCATTCTGTCGAAGTACCACCGGCGACACAGCTTTGCCACATTTATCTGTCACTCAGCAAATAAAATTAGCAAAATATATAAATTTAAAAGCAGATCCTATTACATCACTACCTCGTTTTGGCAAAGTGCTACTAGCTCTTTAACTACTGAATGTCTTTACGTTACATTTTGTACATTAACATTTTTTAGCTTTACGTTGTATTTTGTATGTATCACTGTAGTTTTAAGGTACCTAGTGTTAAAACACTCCGTTCCCCACTTACTGTATTGAGTGGTAAATCTCAATGCGCGTTGTCCTGTTACCAAAACGCGAAAATGAAAATAAATAATAAAAACATAATTTATCTTGAAATAATAATAAATAAATGAAAATATGTATTCCCCCGAGAAGGCATGAAACTCATAGCCTTCGCGCTACACTCACACACTTGTGCTCTTGTACCAAAATGTACTTAAAAATTGCAAATCTATTGTTATTTACAACATTCCGTCTTTTTAAAGGTTTGTTGCAATGTGTCTGGAGCATTTTTTCAAAAGTAAAATAATATATTTATAAACGAGAAACGAAGCAAAATAAAAATACTTTTTTAAAAAATTATGAAAACCACGATGACTGACTTAACAAAGAAAATCAGAAACAAATAAATCTCTAATGTTGAAATTTAACATGTAGTATCTTCACTTCGTTCCCCATTTTCCGCCGAATCCTGGAGACATTACGTATTGAGTGGCGGAACTGCACGCCGCGCTTTGCCTCGACACCAGAGGGAAGAAATGAAAATTTGAAATATATCGTTTCCTCTAATGGAAATTGAACCCATAACCTGTCGAATTTACAGTTACACGCTCAACAATGTTAATGTACGAAAAGAGAAATTTCAATTGAACAATACGTTTGAAATGCAGGCCAGCTACCTAGTACCGGTATGTACTGTAACTATGTATGGAGACCGAGCAAGCGGCCGTCGTTTCCGAAGCACTGCCGGTCCTATTGTGGTCCTCACTGAAATACGACACATATTGTTCAACGTTTTATGTTTCGCGAAAAAAGTCCGGGTTGCGTCGAACGTGGTACAATTGTTTCATATAAATGTAGTTTTATATTAACTTACTGTAATATGTTTTTGTAGCTTCACGCTATATCCCTCACAAGGCAGGGTAGGGAGATTGAAACTGGGAAACTAGTGTTAGTACAGACACTTTTGTTCCTAATTCTGCATCCGCGCTTTGCCTTGTACCACTGTATAAATTGTAATTTAAAGGTAAGTAGAAGACAATCGTGGCGCAGTAACGCAGCGTCTGACTGTAAGCGACGGTTATAGGTTCGATCCCTAGTACAACTAAGTGTAAAAATGTGAATTTGAATGACAGCATTTAAGTTATTTCCGTTTATCGTAGACAGATCTCGATAATGAATTCGGCCATTCAATACGCAATGACTTGATAATTAGGCGAAAAGGGGGAAAGTCAGTGTAATAGCACTAGATTCCCGCTTTTCTAGGATCTTATAGGATCATTAAGAATTGAGCCCACAATCGTACTAGATTCGAAATACAGCGTAAATAAAAAAAGAATATATTTTCCTATTGTCATACTTCTGGTGAACATAAGGTTATCACACATAATGTTATTTATCTTAGTTCATGGTCTAGTATTTCGAGCACGTAGTACGATTTAGTTGATTCTATTTGTGTTTCGTTACAAAGAGTTGTTGGATGCAGGCATCTAATGAACGAGGCTACCACAGCTGTACAGTGTACCATCTGGATTGTTACTTGTTGCCTGTAATACTTACGTTTACAATTTTTTATAGATTTTTTGCTAGAATATAAACATTGCTGAACTTGTGTATGACTGCTGACTATTTTTAAATGAGCTCAGCAATTTTTTGTCTGGTGGAACTTAACGCTGCGTACTAGAATTGAAATTGTATTATTTGAACTCAAATTTAAACCAAAATCTATGTCCAAATGACGATACTTTTTTAAACTAAATAAATAAATTAACTTAATTATAGTACTATATAAATATGAAATACTTAATAATTGATTTTCTTTGCATGCTTTATACTGAATTTGGCAAGTTATGCAGAGTGAAACTAGTATTAAGACACTCATTTATTCACTTTCTATTTGATTTTACAATACTAATTGTTAAGTGGCACAATTCAACGCAATCATTTGAGTGAATAATTCTTCCTATTCTTAATCGTCTAGTTCTTTATTAAACCAATAAATACACGCCACATTTAACTGCATTTGAACTGTAGTCAATATTACAGAAATTTCAGCGTAATAACTAATAATTTAAACTTAGGTGAAGACTATATAATATAACTATACGCTTGCTCTATAAAGCTATATTCCCTTTGCGGTCATAAATTTGAAGCCAAAATTGTTGTTATAGGTAGTACTATATCGTTATATTATAAATTAACAACAGTATTCTATAAATCTCATACTAACTATAAATTAATTGCTTATATTCTTAGTGCAGTGACCAAAGATAGTTTGTATCAAATTTTTATACTAGTTCCATGTACATTGCTTGTCAATATGAGAAATTAGAAGAATATGTCAAAATGGAGCAAAGGAGCCCAAACTCCTTAAGTTTTCAAAAAAATATCCCAGGGTTATTATATCCACGGTATAGTCGTTTGATTATGGCGTTTCGAACGTGCCAGTTGAGCGTATATCACATCGCCAATTGTTATTGTATTCTTACCGGACGCATGTAACGCCGGACGAACTCTAGTTTAATGATTATAAACGTTATAAGAACTACGCAAAATAAAGCTTTATAATTTTATGACATAAAATGTTGCTAATGTGATTAGCTACTTACAGGTAGATAGCTCTACCTGTAAGTAGTAATATAAAAATGTCTTAAAGAGAGCAAGCTTGAAAGAGAAAATCATTATATTCTCTCTCTATTGCCATTCTGTTCCTCATTGTCCCAACCAATTTATGGGACATTGCACATTGAATGGCGGAATACAACGAGCCACTTTATCTTTTTACAAGATCGAAAAAATTAATTTATTCTCTCAACTGGAAATCGAGTCCACAACCGTCCTGTCAACAAGCAGGACAACGTGTTTTTACACCACGCTCCTAATATAAAATTGAAATTAAATTATATTTGTTACAATAATGAAACCTATTAAGGATATGTTCAAAAAGCGCTCTCATTTGTGACGGCATTGATGGATCGAGGCACTCTATTACGGATTGATTCGTTGCTTAAAGCTTAAGTTGTAGAGTCTATTTCCAGTTTTGTTAACTTCTATACTTAAATGTACTGTTATCTTATTGATATTATTATTTATCTGTATGTTTACGTTTGTTTTATTTATTTAGCTGCACGCAGTATCTTGCAGACAGCAGGGTAGGCAGGAGGAAGTTAGAGCTACGATATTTGTTCTCCACATTCTGTCAAAATTCCGGAGGCATTGCTTGTTGAATAAAGGAATTCCACGCCGCGCTTTGCTTCAGTACCAGAGCGAAGAAATGAAAAAATGAAAAATATTATTCCTCGGAGTGGGATTCGAGCCCACCACCACCGCGTTTACAGTCACACGCTTGTACTCCTGCGCTACGAAGGCATATTGTACATTTATTTAATTTACATTTTTACTTGTATTGTTTCATAATGCAATGGTCAGTGCGACGGCCAAATCCGACAGTATCTAACAATAAACTCAATAGAAGTCGGTTCAAGTCCAAATCAAGGGAATAATTATTTTCATCGCTCTTGTAAGACAAAACGTTGTGTTGGGTTCTGCCACGTTAAATGCAAATGTCAAAATCCAAGAAGAAATTGGAGAACGAAGTGTTTTAACTCTAATGTAATAAAATAAATAAATTATTTTTACCTAAAACTTATGTATGTAACAATAACATTGAAGATGGATGATCTATGCTCAAAATTTTTAGCCTTGTGTAAGACGAAGATGTACTTGAAGTTCATATATTTTTTTTTCTTTTGTCCCTAATATTTATAACATAATAATAGCAAAGGTTGAAAACGAAAAACAATGTAAAGAAAAACGTTGATTCTATTATTATAAATTGGTTGTACCAAATTGAAGACGTTTCAGGATTAGATTAGAAAACAACGTCTGAAAGGGAATTTATTTTACTTGGTCATCGAAATATTGGAGCTATAAATTCTGGCACCTCGATTATATTGCAGGAACTCATGTGTTGGAGAGGATTTTGTATTTTACACTTTTAATATAATGGATAATACATCCATTGTCATCGTGAAAAATGGTGACGTTGGTTGGTCGTGAGTTCTAATTCAAGGTATATTGGTATTTCTTATATTAATTTACTGATACATAATCTTAATAGGTTTATAATTTGTTAACCTATCAATAATAAAAGAAGATTGAGCCAACTGATACTTTATAAAATTTAAATATTTATAATATTTTTTTTTTAATAAATGAAGGATTCCATAGCAAAGTATTTAAAAAAAATCTAGTGCTAAGATACTTCGTTCTTCTCTTTCGATCAAATTTGACATATAGAGTGTTGAATGGAAGAACTCAATCTTTCGAGTTCTTGCAAGAAAGTAGAAATAATTTATTTCTTCAATTGCAGATAGAACCCGCAACTATTGTATTTTTAGGCAGACACTTGTCAATAAATCTTTTTTTATTCCTTATCTATTACACTCACAATATTTTTAAATATAGTTCGGTTTACTCTTGCGAATTCAACGTAATCCTTAAAGGGTCCGCTCCACTCGTGGTGGAAACCGGCTTTTATATTAAGATTATTTTCATTTCCTTAATGTAATAAGATGAAGTACGGCGTTAAATTGCACCACTTAACGCGCCATGTCCCCGGTTCTCGGTAGAAAACAGAGAACGGAGTAGCCTATGTTTATTCAGTTTATCATGTTTGGCCTAGCCACGTTTTATATTCAAATTTAATTTGAGGCCATTGTGGTGCAGTAAGAAGATAACGCATTTCATTGGGCTAAAAAGTTGTTATAAAATGAAACCAAAATTAACAAAATATTGGTATTCATTTACCTGTTATTTGCAATTTTCTTTTTGATATTCACATTCACGTTTTATTAGTATGATACAAATAAATATCCGTCCAAAAGTGGAAATAACATAAATATTTAAATTAAAGAGTCAGTTAAGATGAAATATCCAGATCTACAAACAAAATTTAAACAATTCAGATTTTCTTCATTTCACTTTATTATTTTGTATTTTATATTATTCAAAATACTGAACTTTTATAAGATCATATTAATTAAGTGTACTAGGTTGAAAAGCTAACATCTTTTTACAGGAAAAATGATCTTGGTATAAGCAGGCAGAGCTTATGTTTCTCCAACATAAGTTTGTATATCTGATGCCTCGTTTAAGGTTATTGTTATTAAAATAGAAACCTTGAGCTTATCTTGAGATCTTATCTTTCCTATCTTTCAGGATATTACTATAAAAAAAATATAGTTAGTAATATTAGATACTCTACAGAATTAAAATCAGTTATTATATGAGCTTGGTTCGGCTTGTGCCGTAAATATATTTTTATATCCTTATTTTTGTAAGCAGATTAGGGTTTGTATCTTAGAAAATATATAATATTTTAGATAGATAGATAAAATTCTTTATTGCACACACAAACTATAAGTACATAGAAACAAAATAGAATCAATAATTGTAGAAGTATAACTAGCATGCAAAGGCGACCTTATCACTATTAGTGATCTCTTACAGGTAACCTTGGGCGTAAACATTTACAATAAAATAATAATAAAGGAACCGTGTAGTGCATAAAAAGTTTGTTAATAATAACAATATTTATGAGACCCAAAAATAGACATACAACATTATAGGTGTGATATAGTTTACATATCTCTATATCTTATAAAATAAGAACGCATTTCGTCTCTGTCTGGCCTTTCTAAGCGATCTTCTTCTAAATCACCCAACGGATCTTGATGCGGTTTTCACCATTAGGTAGAGTATTTCACAGGGAAGGTTTATATATAGTTTATTATATGTATATTTTATTGTAATTAGACATAAATATGATAAATGTGCATAAAGTCCTACCCGTTGAGACACTTTCACGCATGCGCTGCTTTAATGGTAAGTCC
>DWQW01002308.1:0-27625 GCA_018249695.1 Heliconius erato demophoon | reverse complement strand
TTGAATATAGACAATACGAGATAATAGATAGATAATATTAAGAAGAAATTTTTTAGTTGAAAATTTCGAATAAATGTAATAAAATTTCCTTTTGTATTTTGTTATCTTTTTAATAGAACTTTAAAAGATATTTAATTATATCAAAAATAAACTAGTTATATACTTTAAAATTAAAACGAAAATAGATTAATGAAATATTTTTTGTTTTCAAATAATATTATTTAATATTGTTAAGCTAAAGTTAAAAATAGTCGCTTATCTAAGTTTTCGATGTACGTACTATATTTAAATAATATTTGTAAAAAAAAATACAATAAAAAAAAACGTGGCCCTTTATATACACAGTGTTAAATGATATATTAGATATAACTTTACTTCTATCTCAAAATAAGACGTCACTGTTAATTAGAATTTATGTAGTAATAACTTCGTGTTAAACATCCGCGCTTCGTATTGATAAATAATTATTTTATATTACGTTTAAAGTTAATCTTGAAAAATGTAAATATTCTTAAAGAATTGATATAATAATAGAAAAACATAACCGACTTCAAATATTTTTGGATTACTTAATTTTTTTTAATGTTATAATTCTTCGTTCTGATGTCGGAGTATAGCACGGTGTTGTGTTCTGAGGCGTGGGATAGTGGGAAACGGACTGTCTCAACACTAGGTTCCCTCTGTCTACTCTAGTCTGCGGGATACAGAGTAAAACCAATAAAAAAAACATTTTTAAGATTTTTAAAGTGTTACTCCACACTTAAACCACCAAGAAAAATACTTATTTGGAAACGTATAAAAATTTGAACGTAGCGGAACTCGAACCCGCGCCTCCTGGAAACCGACCAGGTCGTCGTATCGTCGGGTTTTCTAAATAAGTAATAACATTTTAGATTTAATTTAAATATAAATAGAAACGACATAAAAATATATTTCAATGGATGTATAGACATACCAATATATACATATATATATATATTTTCCAATGAATGAAAGTTAGTACGGTGTGTGCTCATAGCGAGCACTCGCTAATGGTCTCTACATGCATTGACCAACAGTGTCACTGTTTTTGAACACGATTTTATTTAAAGTACGTGGAAGTCTTAAGAAATAGCCACAATTTTACTTTAAGTGTTCTGTTTGAGATAACGTATGTTTTATTTCTTTCTAAGCTTTGTTATTCAATTAGGCAAAAGCCAAAGAAATTTTTGTTTTAAAACTTTCCGTTCTCCATTGTTTGCTAAAATTTGAGACGGTAGTACATTCGAACTAAGATCAATCATTCTCTCGATTGGGAATCGCACCCACAACCGCTTTTATAGCCATAATTTGGAAACTGTCAATGTATATTGTACAAATTATATATTTTGTGGTTGAGTATGCCTTATTTAGATCGATTTTTAATCGAGTTACTTAATAATGATAAAAATAAAATAAAAGACAATATTATTATAAAATGTAAACGTTAAGGATTTTAAAAAATTTAATTTTCAACGCTCTAATAATAGACTACTGCAAAATAATTTATTTTGAGACATAGTGGCAGAAGCTCCTCACTTAGGGATATAAAGGAATAAATAATATTATAATTTCTGCGCTCTAAAAGTGCAAAGAACGCCCTTGAGTTCCACAACTCTACACGCAGTACCTTGAAAATTCGAAAAGTTTAGAACGGAGTGTTTTAACATTAGGTTCCCTCTACCTACCTTGCTACATGCGGCATACAGTATAAAGCTTATTTCCTCAATCACTTTGAAAAGTAAAAGATTTATATTATTTATAAGAAAACGTATTTTTTGTAATACTCTTAAAACTAATCGAATAGATAGAAAGAAGTAACTTCACTATTTTCCGGAAACACGTTAAGTTTCTCAATTTATCGGTCAAACTGATCCGAATGAGTCTAAAGCTTTTTCAATCGTCTCTTTAATGTATTGAATACGCATTTAGACTTTATTTTTTTCTTTTTAGTTTTTTTTTTCTTTAGTCACTTCCTTTTTTAAGTGGGAATCTATGAATATTTAGAAATCACATAGTTACTTCGTTGTTCACTAACCGCCCAAATATTTTTCATATTTTTTTACCTCACATAGCTGGGTAGACAGAGGGAACCTAGTGTTAAGACGCTACGTTCCCATTAAGACACTTCCGTTTCTCACATTCCGCCGAATTCTGCAGGCATTGCTTATTGAGTGGTAGAACTCACCATACGCTTTTTGCCTTGACACCAGATCGAAGAAATGAAAATATTATATGATTTATATTCTTGGGGAATCAAACCCACGACCTGTCTCGTTTACTGTCGCGCGCTTGTGCCCTGGCGAATGGGTCATCATCATCACAACAATCATGTTTCATCAGTATATTTCGATTGATTCCTCCAAATAAATCATGATAACGACTACTATAATTCTATTAAGTATAAATTATATTTATTTTGATTAATTATATTTGCATTTATACTTATTGTAATTAAAAGATATTAATTTTAATTCTGCATTTTTAATGTCATCAAATTTTCTTAATTAAATCATTTATATTACTAAATCATATTTAATCACCAACGGTATTATCAACTAAGAGGTTTACCCGACATAGATAATTGCGAATGTAGCTGTCCTTATCCGGATTACTTACGCCTGCCTGAAACGGGGAATATCTTATCAAACACGTACACTGAGAGATTTGTAAAACAAATCAAATCAGCTTCACGCTGTATCCCGCACACAGCAGGGTAGACAGAGGGAACCTAGTGTTAAGACACTCCGTTCCTCAATTCCCGCCGAGTTCTGGAGGCATTGCGTGTTGAGTGGCGGAGCTCAATCCCGCGCTTTGCCTCGACACCAGAGCCAAGAAATGGAAATATAAATGTAAATAAATACTTTACTTCCTCGAATGGGGATCGAACCCGCAAACAGTCGATTTTACAATCGCACTTTGTGCCTCTGCGCCACGGTCGGCCTCTGAGAGATTTGTAACTGAAAAAAAAAGTAGTTTTATGAGAAATTTTTCAGCTTCAGGCTGTATATTATAGAACACATGCCTACTTAGGCAGAACCACATAGTGTTAAGACACTATTTACCCTGTACCGCGGAACTACCGTGTTTTAAATTAAAATATCAAGTTCCGGTGGTATTTTATATTTGATAGCACATTTGAAATGTAATTAAAAACTAAGTATAATTAAATTATAATCTCTCGACTTACTTTTAAGAGTAAGTTAATATTAAAAAAAATATATTATATTATTATATAGTTCATCATCATATATGTACATGAGAAGTAGGTTAGATCACCAATATGCAAATACCAACCCTTCCCTAAGACGTATTTACTTGCTATAGATTATAATATAAACTATATAGCACGCTCCCCTATCAAGGGGCAGTGGGAACCCCAAAATGTTCATCTAATTGGAGATCAAAGGAGGGCGTGTAATCGCGTACACGGCTTGCGTACGCCGTACTCGATTGTGATATTGAGATGGTCTATGGTCACTAGATATGTTTGTTCATACACACATATATGTGGGATTTTGTTTTTTTTTTTTTGTAAAATAATGTTTTACTTTTATTTTCTTTTAAATATTTTATTTTCTCAACTGAGAATTAAAACCACAACTGTCGCACTTACAGTGCTCGCTGTGCCATTGCGCCATGACGATCTTCTCTTAAATATTAGTTTATTTTATGCTACCAAATTTAAACGAAGTCAGACATTTAATTAGTTTGTTTTACAAGAAATATACCATTTTATATATTTTTGGGGTTCCGTACCAAAGGGTTAAAATGAGACACTATTACTTTATCCGTTCGTCTGTCCGTCTGTCACCAGGCTGCCTATGAATCGTGCTAATGAGATAGATGGTGTATTTTGTTGCCGCTAGCTATAACAACATTACTAAAAAACAGAATAAAAAAAAATGGGGGGCTCTCATCTAAAAATATAAAGTGATTTCGCGCCATTTTTATAGATGATGGTCCAGAACCCTTCGTGCACGATACCGACTCGCACTTAACCCCTTTTTTATCATTTCAATGTTCACAACGGTGTCACATCCAGTGAAGAAATATACAACACACACACAGAACAGCCTTAATGACCACAGCGTATTGTTTTTACCGATTACACGAGTACCAGCCCGGAATAATATTAGGGAGTTATTCGGCAAACCTTTCATGCTGGACAGTGGGCAGGAAATATTACCTAAACGTCACTAGCGCCATTTTGTTTTTGTGTTTGGGCTTAGTCAAATTTTGTAATTTAATTTGATTTGCTTTATTGTTGTCTCAAGCGTCGTAACTCGTAATACGATTGTACGGTTGAGTAATTTAAAAAAAAATTTTATCTTTAGTTTCTTATTTATTAGTTTTGGCTAAAAAATATCTTAATTTTATATCTTGATCATTTGATGTTCTAATGACATATGTATGTATATGATTCGTTTATACTAAATTGGTAAAAACTTTATTTTACTTGAGTTCAGTGGTGGTGTAGGCACAAGCGTGCGACTGTAAACATAAGTTGTTGGTTTGATTACTTGAGGAAAGGAAATAGTTAATATTATAATTAACAAGGCCAAGGACGGCGTTCAGTTCGGCAACTCAACCCGCAATGCCTTCAGAAGATGATAGAAAATGGGGATCGGAAGTGTCTTAACGGAAACAGAATATCTTAACACTTTGGTCCTTAGTTCTCTCTTCTGATCCTATGATAGTGCGTGAAGCTGAAAAATACTTTACTCTTTTAATAATAAATAAATAAATGAGCTTCACGCTGTATCCCGCCCATAGCAGGGTAGGCATTGGAAACCTAGTGTTATAACACTCCGTTCCCCACTATGGCCTGGCCTCATAACTGGCCTCTAATGTATCATAAAATCGCTTATAAGTTTTATCACCTGGGGTGATAAAATTACAATAAAAGTCATTACATATTAGATATAGGCATATTAGAAAGTAACCACACCTTCCTATCTATACAAGCAGTAAACTGTTGTTCACGTTCGAGTCTCTACATTGTATGGAAAACAATTTTCTATGATTTGACATAAATTTCTTGTTTATCACGCGACCTCTATAAAATAAATTGTATGATGTTGAATGCAATAATGTGAGTAGATTCGTTTTTATGCATTTTGTCGACGTAAAAGAGTAAAGAGTAAAGGCGGCCAGTCGTGGCGCAGTGGCACATAGTGTGACTGTAAAACCGACTGGTTGTGGGTTCGATCCCCACTGGAGGAGATGAAATATTTACTTAAATTTATATTTCCATTTCTTCGCTCTCATGTCGAGGTTATGCGCGGCGTTGAGTTTTTCCGGTCAACACGCAATGCTTCCAGAATTCGGCAGAAAGTAGGGAAAGGACTGTCTTAACACTACGTTCCCTCTGCCTACCCTACTGTGTGCGGGATATAGCGTGAAGCTGATTTAATCAAATTTATGATACATTCATTTGTTAAGTATATTTCGATTAGGGCAGAATATGCAGGTTTTTACATTAATATCTGTTAAAACTCAAGCATTCGATGGAAAGTGAGGAACAGAAGTGTCTGAATGGGAGACGGAGTGTACTCCACTACTACACTAGGTTCCCAAATTTATTCTGTTTACCTTGATATGTGCGTGAAGCTGAGAAAAAAGAAGCAAATTTAAATTTAATACCAATTTGCCTTGTTTTTTAGATGCTCATGAGCGATTTCTATATAATTTTGTAAATTTTATGACGCAATCTTTCAGTAATATATCTATCTATCAATACAAACAAAAATGCATCAAACCTGTACAGTTTTATTTTGTTTTTCAAAACTCCAAACAAATCCACATATCTATAGATAACATACAATTTTTTCTATTAAAAACTACAACACAATTGTAAACAAACAGCCACATTAAATGAAACATAAAGACGCCATTCAAAGCAAGTTTCCAATATATCAATCTGGTAGAGCAAGTGTAGTAACGGTAACGAAGTATAATTTTTGTGTAAACACACCCGTGGAAATCAGTTAGCGAGATGACTGACCGCCGCTCTATCTATCAGATATCGGTCTCAGGATGGACGGTGTTATTCTTAAATTAACCAATATTTTAAATTATTTGTACTTATTTAAAAAATGTATATAAAAATTAATGGTCAGAGCGCCTGGTCGGTTTCCAGGAGGCGCGGGTTCGAGTCCCGCTACGTTAAAAATTTTATACGTTTTCTAAATAAGTATTTTTCTTTCCTAAGTGTGGAATAACACTTTAAAAATGTTTAAAAAAAAATAATCATATGTAATTTAGACACAAATAAATAAATATATTAATAATATACAGGAAACAGAACTATTATTATTACATAATAATTTATAGATATTCAGGGATATAATACAAGAATTGTATATTCTTAAAATTTTATAATTAAAGTGATAAATAATAAACTCAAATTGAGTGTAGGGAAAGTACCTAATATTAATATAATAAATATTTTTTAAGCTTCACGCTGTACATAGCAGGGTAGGCAGAGGAGACGTGGGAGTCTAATATTAAGACACTTCGTTCCTATTAGGACACTCATTCTCGATTTTACGCCGAATTCTAGAGGTATTGCGTGTTGAGTGGCGAAACTGAACGCCGCGCTATAAATAATAATAAAATATAATTTATTATTAAATTCATATCCAGAAAAATATTTTTATTCATCATTGAATAATTATAAAGTATTGTTTACACTTCACATCGCTTATTTAATTAACACATTTCAAGAATAAATACTTAATTTGTGTCTATATTTAGAGATCAGTCCCTAGTTCAAATCCATTGACCATTTCAACATTAGTGTCTTAGAGGCTTTATTTCTACGGCCAACGCCCTTTAGGGCTTGTAACAATTAACCTATATGTTGTATAAGTTAGAAGCTGAAGCGGTTTTATTATATTTACAGTGGAAGGACATTTTTAATGTCACTCAACACACAATGCATCGGAAATTCGGTGAAAAATGGGAAACGGAGTGTTTTAGCACTAGGTTCCCTCTGCCTCCTTAAAGCGTAGCGTGAAGCTGATTTTTATTGTTATTTTAAAATTCTATGTTTCAGGGCAAAATCCTTATATTAGCAGTTCAATGTTCACAACGTATAAACCTATATTATACATTTTTTGCAGATCATAAGCCAATGTAGCTTTAAATTAAATCTTTCCATTTTTATTATTTTAATTTTTATTCCAATTCTTTTAAATAGACGCCAATCATATTATGTTATCACTCAAAGATCAATTTATATAATAATCTATACAATATTTAAATGTATATTTTTAAATGTTTTGTATAAATTGACTTTTTTATACAAGGTTGTCGTAAAATTTAGAAAAAGCGTAATCATCCAAAAACTCATCACTATCTGATTTTCCTAGAACTGCTTGTCCACATTTTTCTTTCACAACTACTCATTTCTGTTTTAGTTTTAACATATTATCATATTTTTTTATTATCTGACACAGTTTTGTAGTAATAGTTGTCGTAATATAGCTATACTTACAACAAAAAATTAAAACATCTAGGCAATTAAATTTTAAATATTGTTTTGTAGTATGGCTTTTAAATGAAACTTAAAATTAACTCGGTTTCATAATGTATGTATGGCGTCAATGCTTAGATGTTACTTGGTTGTAAGCTTTACTCGTGGGTTCAAATCTCGCTCAAGGCTCATTATCTATAAGATATTTATTAAATTTGAGTACTTTTGCTTCGTTGGTTCAATTGGAGATATACTTACTTTAATTTATTTATTACCAATAAAAATATTGCACTGTTTAAATTTTAAAATGTGTAGGTAATATAGTACAGTAGATAATAATCAGATTCACGTTGTATCCCGCGCACAACAGGGCAGGCTGAGGGAACCTAGTGTTAAGACACTCCCTTCCCCACTTTCCGCCGAATTCTGGAAGCATTGGGGGTTGGGTAGCGGAACTCACTGGCTTTGTCTCGACACGAGAGCGAAGAAATCAAAATATACATTAAAATAAATATATAATTTCCTGGAGTGGGGATCGAACCCACAACCAGTAGCGTTTACAATCACACTTTGTGCCTTTACGCCACGCCTGGCCTCAGTCAATACGTTAGCGATAGACAAAATAATTTTGTGGTTACATTGACTCCGAATTATATAAATAAACACGAAGGGCTAGCGCCAAACGCGACAGCAAATGATGCATTCATCGAAGATACACTGGATTTACTGTGCTCTGCTACTATTGGAGACAGTATAGTATACTGTTGAGTATTGTCTTTAAGATATCGAAATGGATTTTTGGTTTTGATTTTCATATTTTTTTGGTATTTTGAAAGAAACGTAATAGTACTTTAGTACTTAAATATTAATAATACTCTCGATTAAACATTTTTCTTATTCTTCTTATTCTTGCTTTACCGTGCTCTGGTACTATGGGAGACAGTATAGTATACTGTTGAGAATTGTCGTTTAAGATATGGAAATGGATTTTTGGTTTTGATTTTCATAATTTTTTGGTATTTTGAGAGGAACGTAATAGTTATTTAGTATTTAATATATTAATAATATTCTCTATAAAATATTTTTTCTTATTATAGCTTCTTCAATGTTAAGCTCGTAACTACAACTACTATATTATATTATTTTATAGTAGTTAAGCATTTGCATAATATTTAACCCGTTGGCTAATGGCTTTATTTCAATTTCAATTAACTGTATACGTAGTAAGAGGCTAGTCGTGACGCAGAGACACAAAGAGTGACTGTAAAATCGACTGGTTGTGGGTTCGGCCCCACCCGAGGAAGTGAAATATTTATTTACATTTTTATTTTCATTTCTTCAGTCTAGTGTAGAAGCAAAACGCTGAATTAAGTTCAGACACTCAACACGCAATGCCTCCAGAGCTCGGCGGAAAGTGGGAAACGGAGTATCTTAACACTGGGTTCCCTCTGCCTACTCTGTTATTTTTTAACGATATTTAATAATCATAATAATTTGCTAGATTGTGAACACTCCGCTAGGTGTACAGCGTGATGCTAAGTAAAGTTTAAGTTTGATATTCAGCTTCACGCTGTATCCCGCACACAGCAGGGAAGGCAGAGAGAACCTAATGTAAAGACACTCCGTTCCCTACTTTTCGCCTAGTTTTTTTGGAGGCATTGCGTGTTGCGCGATACCAGAGCGAGGAAATGAAAATATAAATGTAAATAAAAAATTCAATTCCTCGATTGGGGATCGAACCTATAACCAGTCGATTTTACAGTCACACTTATTACTGCGCCACGACAGGCCTCAAGTTTAAGTTTAATTGTGAACTTATTTAACAACAGAAACAGCTACCGTGCGTTGTTTCTTATAACTAATAACTAAACGCGATAACCGAACGATCGGTTAGAAAATAGGTTAACTTATCGTACCGCCAATACACGACAAGACATTAAGGTGCGTCGTTTTACTGCTATACCTACCGATGGCGGCTACAATGTAATTATTAGTATGGGGAATGACAGGAAGTAGTATTCTTTGAAACAATACGTGCATAATATTAATTTATTTTAATGAAATATCTTGCTATAAACTTATTGATATGAAGCTTATGTGGAATTCGATAATAACTCAATTGGGTTTGTTATTTTTATGTATTGAGTTAAATGTGGGTAGTTTTAACAATGTATAATAAAACAAGGTATAAAAGCTCAATGTATAGCTTTTGTTAATAATTAAATTTTATGTAATAATAATTAATATAAATAATTTTTTAGTATGGCCAGTCGTGGCGTGGCAAAGTGTGACTGTAAACGCGACAAGTTGTGGGTTCGATTCCCACTCGAATTTCGAATTTGATATTTCCATTTCTTCGCTATTGTTCAGTTCCGCCACTCACCACACAATGCCTTCAGATTTTAGCGGAAAATGGATAACGGAGTGTCTTAACACTATGTTTAATCTGTCTACACAGAGTGAAGCTAATTAAATAATTATAAAATATTTCAAATAAATTTTAGTTTATTATTATTGAAATCGTTTAAGGCCCTAAGTAGGTATATGACAGTAGTTATTTGATAGACCATTGTGTTGCTTGATCGAAACATACTTGCTTACGTTTGATCATTTTATCTCCGCAACAACCTTCATAGCTGAATAGGTATCTTTTAGTTTATTTATTACTAGTCGTCTGCTCGCGGCTTCGTCCGCTCAGTTCACCAGATGATGAAAAACACAAAAAATTTAACACCAAAAATATAAATATGGAAAAGAAAAGAACATTATCGCCTTTATTATATAAAGTACGTATAAATCGCCGATTTAAATCATTTCTAATAGTGTAAACTGTATTAAAATTCGTCGCAAACAATCCGTTGTGGTGTCGAGGTTAAGCGCGGCGTTGAGATCTGCCACTCAACACGCAATGCCTCCAGAATTCGGCACTAGATTCCCTCTGCCTTCCCTGCTGTGTGCGTGAACCTGATAAAAAAAATGTAAAATATCATTATAGTAAGTAAATTTTCTTAATTTAAACAAAAAAAAAATCACAACATAAATATCATAAGAGGAGCGAGCTGCGAGGACCTAAAGTACGGCCGCACGCCGCCGCAAGACAATTTCAAATTGCTAGCAATAATTCAACTTGTAATATAAGGGATGGGTGTATAAATAAACCTCTACTCACTAGTAAGTGAGAGCGTTTATGGAAATACCATGGATTTACACTTATTGAGTTTGGTTAAATATTGAACTCGATCGAAGTACCTACGTTCGATGATCGCCTTGGGCCTGTAGTCGATGTCATTACAGGGACAAAGTATATTGCTTTAGTATAAGAAAACTAAATTAGGTTTGCAGATATACGGATGTATCATACATATATTTTATTGCTTTCTAGTAGTCCTATTAACTATTATAGGCTGTAAGCGTTTTCACTACAATATTCTCAGTTTATAAATATCGAATAACTTTTATATATTTGATAAAAAGACCCTTCTTTTCTGGAAATTAAAAAAATAAGACATATTTATAATATTTAACTTTATTAAAAGTCTATTTAAAGTAACCATTTATATATGACCGTAGAATCAATAATATAAACTTCTAGACGAGGCAAGCAATGGTAGACTTTAACTCGCTGCTACAGTACGGTCAACAAGTCGTGGCCGCTTCCAAGTTAGGTTTTCTGTACTTTAGCACATTGTTCCCTCGGGAAGATATTAAAGTCAAAAGTAAAAAAAATATCTAGCCCAGTATCAATACAACGAATGTTACAACGGCCACGGCTTGTTGACCGTACTGCATGTACATAGAATATGATGATTTCAACGTTAATTGATGTATATTTTAATTTTATTATAAATAATATGTATATATGAGGCCGTGTCGTGGCGCAGGGGCACAAAGAGTGACTGTAAAACCGACTGTTTCTGGGTTCGATCCACGCTCGAGGAAATGAGATATTTACTTAAATTTATATTTTCATTTCTTCGCTCTGGGATCAAGGCAAAGCGCCACTCAATACGCAATGCCTCCAGAATTCGGCGAAAAGTGGGGAACGGAGTGTCTTAACACTAGGTTCCGCCTGCCTACCCTGCTGTGTGCGGGATACAGCGTGAAGGTGATTTAATATGTATATTTCATTGTATAAACTTAAACACACTACAGTATTTAGTTAAATGATATTTAGTACTTGTGCAACAAAGTCGTAAAATGACATATAAACTTTATAATTTTAATATTGTTTGCAATCAAGCAGCTATTACATAAATTATGCTATAAAAATTTATTGATGTTATTTACAATTTGTATGGGTATTGTCTTGTAAAATTTGTCCAAGGATCCATGTAGGCGCAGTGGAACCTCGCCTGATTTTTATACTACAGTTGCGAGTTTGATTCCTAGTTAGGGAAAGGAGTTGTTTTATATATATGTATATATTTTAGAATGTCGTGTTTAGTTTCGCCAATTATTTATATTTTAATATACAATGTCTCGAATTTGGGTTGCAAATAGAGAACAGAGTGTTTTGACACTACCTCTAAGTTCTAACTGTGTACTCTCTTATCGTATACGGATAGAGTACGAAGCTAACGAAAAAGATTTGTCAAATTGAATTAAATATGTATAGTTTCTCTGAAGTATTCTATTCTATGATCTATGTAACGATTTAGGATGCGTGTGAGTCATACTCTATTACCATTACCTTTTCTCTTTCCTATATTAAATTTACTTAACTTTTCCTATAAAATAAAACCTCATCCTCCATTTACCCAACATTTTTAACATCACTAGCTTCTTGAAAACTCAAAAAAAAAATTACATAACCGACAACGTGTTAAAAATATAAAAATTAATCGCGTTCTCTATGGCGTTACAATATTTATTTATTTATTCAAGCGGAAGGGGAGAGCCCGTAATTGGCACACGACAATGGGGATTAGGGGGATTACAGACTGGTTTTGTGATTCGAATAATGACGTGACGGTGGGCGACAATGACGGCCTGTTATGATAATATTTATTGTCATTTCATACAATATTTTGTCCGAACTGTTCTCATCGAGTGGCCGTTGAAGTCTTTATGGTCTCCGACGTCTGTTTTCTAATAATTGGAATGTATAATGTGGTGAACTCTTGGGAACTTCCACGGGTTTATCGTCTGCTTCCTATTAAATTAACATAAATTCTAGTAGTGGTCTTATTATTAAAATACATTTTTATTGAGATGCTGGAATTAAAATAAAAACCTTGTGAACTGTAAAAGTAAACACGATAAGCTGTCCAGTGACAGATATAAGCCTTGCGGAGTTTTTGAGACGATAGATATTTATTTGTTGAAAATTTTATATTTATTTTGATATTATACTAAGACACTAAAATACTAGTAGATATATTCGCGCACAGACATTTCAAACAAAATAAGTCAGTTATAAGAACTTAATTCATAATTAAAGATATATGACATTCATTAAACTGTTTAACTAAAATTTACTTGCTTTGATCTATCGCGAGTCCCTATATCCTTTTAGTTACAGTACGGCTTACAAATCGTGGCTGCCCTATAGTTAGATTTACTGAACTTTTGCGCATTGTTCGCAAGAAGAAAAACGAGGCTAGTCGTGGCGCAGCGGCACAAAGTGTGACTGTAAAACCGACTGGTCGTGGGTTCGATCCCCACTCGAGGAGGTGAAATATTTACTTAAATTTATATTTCCATTTCTTCGTTCTTGTATCGAGATAAAGCGCGGCGTTGAGTTCTGCCACTCAACGCGCAATGCCTTCAGAATTCGGCAGAAAGTGTGTCTTAACACTAGGTCCCCTTTGCCTACCCTGCTGTGTGCGGAATACAGCGTGAAGCTAAAAAGAAAAAGAAGAAAAACGTCCTGAAATCAAATCTGCGCAGCCATCCACAGCTAACTTGAGGCCATTGCATTAAATCGCATCAAAACAAATAAAAATCACAACAAAACATAACAAAACAAGAGTTGTTAAACACACGCCACATTTCAATTCCGTATATAAAATCGAGTGTATCATAGGACCGAGTATCGCATCAATCTTTCTCATCACCGTCGACTCGCCCTCGCGATTAATCACAAGCAGAACGTTTTCGATTAGCGTCAACTAAAAAACCACCTAATTATTAACAACCGGCTCGCTTCATTTGTTCTTCTAATTTTATAACTCCGAAAGGGTTAAGTTTAGGTCGGTATTAGTTCTTGGTGGCTCTTGGGTCTGGTTTGTTGGGTTTTCTTTTTTTTGGTAGTATTTTTTCTGATACTTTCCGACTATAATGCAATTTTCAATAAAATAGCGCGTGATCTTTCGAATAATTATTTATAATTTATGCTAAGAACCACTCGGACACTGATATGGTCTCAAGTGTACAAGCGTCCGACCATATTCCGTACTCTTGAAGCCATTTCCAGTGAACAAACTGAAGGATTCACAAGCTATGCAAATTCGTATTCGCACTCCATGACCCCAATGCGTCCATTATTTCTTTAATGACGAGTTCAAATAGGTATATGGAGGAAACAGGAAGTGTCAAATGGTGTTTTCTTGTCCATACACGGCCCAGTTCGCCTTAGCGCTAAGTGCCCTGATGTAATTGCAAATACATACCTGGTGTTTGATGATCCGGCGTCACAATTTGTCCACAGGTCAACTTTTGCCCATTTCCATGTAAACCGGATAGCCGTATTTGGTTAACGGGTTTTCCCATACGGACACGTGCTTTTGGAATTTTATTCTTCATATTATGTCTGTGATATAGATTTGTTTGATTATAATATAAAAAGTCTTGTTGTCGGTTTTTTGAGTTTTTATTTGATTGTTTTTATATACAATATTTCTATTTCTTCAGCAATATACAATGAAATGTATATTTCATTTATTTCTCCAAAATGTGTATTATAACTAAAAAAATGGAAACGTAAGCAAAATAAAAAAAAAACGTGGAAGTGGAAACAACGTTCAAGATATCACCATTACCTATCTATCAACCGTACATTTTTATCATACATTTAGTGATACAAATGTTTTATCTGTATTTTAAATTGCCAGCACATTTAAGTGGCGGATATTGGCGTAATTATTGCAAATGACATGTACAGTAGCAGCGGGGTGTATCATTTGCCTCCTTCGGTAGTCCTGGTTTTAGTACCACCTATACTAGATACCTACTTAATAATTGAGTATCACATTGCGCAGGTTTTAAATTACTTTAAATTATGTAAATATTTGCTACTAGTTTCGTTTGATCTACGACTTTGCTTGATGTTGGTAAATCGGAAATAATTGGGAACCCTCAAATTGTGGCAGAAGTTCCTGGGTTAAGGTCATTCAGACAAACAAAACTTTTATCTTTTAAACATTAATATAGATTTACTTTCTATTTTATTCACCGTACAACAGAAATAACTATGTGAATATTTAATGTATAGAAACTTACAATTCCCACTCCATTTTGTTTACACAGCGTTGATATTCAAATCCGTATTTACGTTTTATCGTCGTCGTTTATTCATGAATGTATGAGAAATGTAATGCAGTTGTGATGTTTTTTTCCGGACATGCGGGCACTAAACACGTGGCCACTACACCGTTAGCTTCCTAGTGTGAATATTAATGTCCTCATTATATCTAAGTGATAACGATTTTTCATATTAACTTTTTTTTGCATCCTTTGTCTTTTCTTTTTTTTTTATTTTTTATCAGCTTCACGCTGTATCCCACACACAGCAGGGTAGGCAGAGGGAACCTAGTATTAAGACACTCCGTTCCCCACTTTCTGCCGAATTCTGGAGGCATTGCGTGTTGAGTGGCAGAATTCAACGCCGCACTGAGCCTCGGCACCAGAGCGAAGAAATGGAAATATAAATTTAAATAAATATTTCATCTCCTCGAGTGGGGATCGAACCCACAACCAGTTGGCTTTACAGTCACACTTCATGCCGCTGGGCCACGACTGGTCTCAATTCTTCTGTCTTTTCATTATTATTTATTTACCAACACCATTACTTCCTGTTCCTTCGTCAATTTCCGTGTTTATTGTAGAAAATATCTGTCATTGCGAGATATAAAAACAAACAACGTTCCCAAAAGATTAATATATAATTTCTTTGTTCACAGTTGTACGAAATCAGTGATGATCCACAAAGGAAAGAGTTTCTTGACGACTTGTTCTCCTTCATGCAGAAGCGAGGTAAGTTCCCACATAATAAACCAGCCAATACAATATTAACTGTAAAGATTTGATTAATTCTCTGTACCGATTGATATTACTTGTAATTTATCATAGATTTAAATGTTCTATTCACGACGGTCCTTTATAAGACGACCGAATTGGGATGAGCTGTGTTTAAGAAGAAATCTGTGATGAAGAAAGGTCTTTTAAATTTGGTTTCTAGATACGAATCGGATATAGGTTATCTTCTGGTATAAACGGTTTTATATTGTAGAGATCGACGTGCGGATGATAAGATCGCGTGTGATTGACGATGTCTGTTCGTCTATGTTTATGCATGTTCCTACTTGTAATTAGCTGGAGATGAAATTTTAAAGGATTAATAATTATGATCTTTCATTTTACTTTAGTTTAGTCTGTAAAGATTGATTGTAGTGAATCTTATATAGTAGTAGTTTTTGTTAAATATTTAGTGAATTTATTTGCAAATAAATTGTTTCTAAAGATGATAAACAAAGTTATTTCCTATTTTTTGAAGCCAAAAATTACTTAAATTAACGTCCACCACGTTAGTAATAAAAGCTAAAAACTTGTACTTTTAGTACTAGTTTATTATATTGTGTAACAATGTATTTAATTGTTCATGATGGTAATATAATAAAAATATAAAAAGGCATTTGCATTAAAAAAACATTCTTAAACTATTATATATTTTGCAAGCAACTCGCAACACCTATGTCGTCGTATGTATTGGTTGTCGTTTGATCCTCACTTAGACCTCCTATACTTACTGCTTTCAACTCCGAGATCGATCTTGAGATGCCATTTTCATTCATTGATTATTAAAATAAATACAGACTTTAATGACTGATCGTGGCATTGACCGAATTTTCACCGAAAACGGAAAACTGCCTATCCTGCCATTCAAAAAAAAATATATAGTTAATTAGGACGAAACAACGAATATTTGTTATATAAATCAACATTATTATTATAACATTTTAAATATTATAATAGAAATAACCAAGCAAGAGAAAGATTCGTTATTCGCCTCCAGCGTTCAGATCGTGGGCCTGCGTTTGATTGATAACTGTTTCTGTCACTCTCTACAGCTATACAATTTTGATTCTCTTTCTCTCTCTATCTTTAATTGATCTGAGTTGTCAATGGCGCCATCGTTAGTAGATTGTTCATAATATTGTTATAGTACAATATTGTTCTAATTAAAATTAGACTTACGTAAGGATGTAGGGTGGGTACTTTTGAATCGTTACTTTCGATCTTCTTTAACTGTGATTTATATATATTGCGATATAATATAATAATAGTTTCCTAATATACCTATATATCTTCTCAGTAATTTACGACACCATAACAAGCTTTGAGTATGTCTGTCTGAAACGATATATTGAGTTCAAATATCAAACAAAAGAATATCCGCTTCACGCTGTATCCCGCAGTGTTAAAACAATCCGTTCCCCACTTTCTGCTGAATTCTGGAGGCATTGCGTGTTCAGTGACAGAACTCAAAGCCGCGCTTAGCCTTGACACCAGCGAAGAAAATGTAAAAATATAATTTTAAGTAAATATTTCATCTCTTTGAATGGCGATCGAACCCACAACCAGTCTGTTTTACAGTCACACTTCGTGCCGCTTCGCCACGACTCTACAAAAATAAAAAAATATATTACCTAGAATGAGCAGCATAAATATATTTCATTTAAGTAAGTATATTTAGATATAGATTTTTTTGAATTTAGAATTTAAATTATGAAAATAAAGATTAATTTCACATATTTTTTAGTTTAACTGTCGACTTTTATTGATATTAACAGAACTATTTGCCGCACACCTAATCTTAAATTAAAAGCACTTGACAAAACACCACTAATAAAATATGTTGACTGATTAATAAGTCATTTCAAAAACAATTTTTACGACTTGGCTCGTCCACCGTACATCCTTGTCTTACAACCACGTCACAATTGAAATAAACGTTATAAATTATATAGAGGCCAGTCGTGGCGCAGCGGCACCAGGTGTGACTGTAAAACCGACTGGTTGTGGGTTCGATCCCCACTCGAGGAGATGAAATATTTACTTAAATTTATATTTCCATTTCTTCGCTCTGGTGTCGAGATTAAGCGCGGCGTTGAGTTCTGCCACTCAACACGCAATGCCTCCAGAATTCGGCAGAAAGTGGAGAACGGAGTGTCTTAACACTAGGTCCCCTCTGCCTACCCTGCTGTATGCGGGATACAGCGTGAAGCTGATTATATTTACACGACACCACTGTGCAATAGTCGTCGAGAATATCAGAAATCGGAACCGGGTCTTATCTCGTGGGTAATAAATTATTATTCAATTTATCATTTCACCACCACCAATAAACTCCCGGCTGTTATTACGCTGGGCGATAACAGCGAAACTAATCATATTTTTCGATTTCTTAACGAATTATCGTGATCAAATTAAAAATCGATATGTAAATCGATTAAATTAGCTTTCAGCGCTATTCCGCATACAACAAGGTAAGCAGAGAGAGCTTTGTGCTAAAACACTCTGTTCTCTACTTTTTGGCGAATTTTTCGAGGCACTGTGTGTTAAGTTGTAGAACTCAACGCCGGGCTTTTACCTTGGTGCCAGAGCCAATAAAAATATTTATAAATTAATTATTAATTCCTTCGAGTGGGGGTCGAACCCACAACTGTCACGTTACAGTCACATCCTTACGCTCCTGGGCCACCACAGCCTTAAATGTAAATCGATATTTAAGCAAAAATACGATGTTTGTATTTTGTAACATCGAATATGGCAGCTAATAGGTGATTAGTAAAATTTACGTTATGTTATAGATAAGGGATGTGTCTACTATTGTATTTAAGTATATAACTTTTTTATTAACAAAGCTTACAGTTTTTAATTACTAGAATTAATTTATTCGACCGAGGCTTATCTTCCCGCCAGCCTCCATCTCTGATCTCGTATTAATAATGTTTTATCATTTATTATTGCTCGTGAGTAATGAAAGTTAACCCGACACGCCCCGCGCCTGCGCCGCACTCTGTCTTCATCACCGTTAAAAAAATTAACATCACTTCACATCACTAAATCTTTTTTTTTGTTTTTAATCAATCTCAGACGTTTAGTTAAAGGCCAACGACGATTATTATTGAAATGGTAATCGGGATATCGATGTGGGTGTTCTGTAATCGATTTCAAAAATGCAATTGTATAAAAGAGGGAATATTTCGGTAAGTCTTCTTTCTCTCATTCTTTTACCATAATTTATTTTCTTGGTCAGAAACATTTCATTAATTATTAACAAAACTTACATTATTTAATAAATTATTATAATATTAAGCTACAATCCAGTATTTTGATCTTAACTTATAATGGTCTATCAATTATAATCGATATTAAAATTTTATAATTAAAAAAAGTAAAACCAGTGCGCGACGAAAACAAGCTTATTTTATAATTTAGGGGTGGGGATAGGATAGTTACCACGTGACTAACTCGTTAGCAGCTGATTGATCGGCCATCAACCCGCTTCTGTCTGTTTAATTATACATCGTGTTCTAAATACCAAAAAATTATATTATTAAAAATAGTCACACCCGTAATAAATCTGTCATTGTTAAAATTATGAAAGCAAAAAAATATGTGAAAAAATATGTATAAATGTAAAAATATATAAGAAACAAATACTTGAATATTGGCTTTACTTTTATTTTATTCTTGCGGTATCCTAAACTGATATTAACAATCTCAATCTTTCCATTTATTAATAAAAAGAACAAAGAAATATGCAGATATTTCCAGACAATTATAGTTTTACAAAATTCAAACATCCCCTATATCAAAAGGTATTGTTTCACTTATTAATAGCGAGTATACTATAACTAATAACATCTCATTCGGATTCATTTCCCGTGATTAATTATCTGTTTAATCGATATAAGATGTTGTACCAACATCATCGCAAGTGTCTTATCGATTTTTGTAGTAACTTAGGCTTTGTTTCATATCGATAAGATCGATTTTCGTCTAATCGATTTATGATTAGATTAAAGAATAGATGTATCAATTTTTTTCTCGTTCGTTGACGATCTCCTTTGTTAAAGGTTTAATTGGTGTCTAAACTAGCTCAGGTTAATTCTGTTTCGGATTATGTGTTTCTTGTGAATGTTAATCTAAAATTGATTGATTGGATTGCATTTGATGTATGGGCGTGTATGTGTTTAATGTGTTTTAATATGTTTTTATTGTTTTTTTTAGGTATTAAGTTGGATTTTAAATTTTGCTGTTTGTGGGGTTATTTTATGTTTTACATTTAACATTTTGTTTGTATTTTAACTTGATCAGTTCCATCTACTTAAGCTGCACCTATAAGTTAAGCTAAGCTTAACTTAGGTATTGGTATTTTTCTTCGATGACCGAATTTTGTATTTAACCACTTTAAAATCAAAGAATCGAAGCTACAACCTGTCGAACATATCCTTCTCTAACCTCTGGCGATTTTTATAATAAAATTAGTAAAAACTAATATCCTTTTCCTATACATTTAGAACACGGTAACACGATATCAACTTGTTGGCATGATATAAAACAAACGCCTCAATAAGCGTAGCGGCGCAGTGACAATCTTTATCATTAATCACCACCCCTGTGATCGCGAGTTCGGATCATTAATTTAGTTATTTCAGGCCCCGAGGTGACAATACTACTCGGATGATATGTTGAACGAATTAAAAATTTCATTTAAATTTGAACATTCAAGAGGCTATGTGGCACAGTGGCATGAACGTGTGACTGTAAACATGATAGGTTGTGGGTTCGATTTTGTGTTGACGAAATGAAATATTTAATATTTATCAATTTTTCGCTTTGGTTCCGCCTCTCAACACGCAATGCTTCCAGATTTCGGCGGAGAGTAGGTAGTGGAGTGTCTCAACACTTGGTTCTCTTTACCTATTCAGCCATGCGGGATGCAGCGTGAAGCTGTACAAATAATTTAATACTTAAAGTCATACTTTCCACTAACCTTAGAAGACAGGTCTACCTCAAACACAGAAGGTAAAATTTAACCATTTAACATTAGAAAATGGAATATGGTATTTCCATCCAACTACCATATTGGACGGGTACTTTAATAAATCGGCAAGTGTCAGTTCGGGTTCGTGGATGAACAACATTGTGACTATCATCTAGTAGCAATAAGCGATACCGCCAGTCATGTAGGTACGCTTGCTCTGTAGGTATATGTATATGTGGTACAATTGATAGTCTTTGGCGTTTAAATACGTTACGTGCGTTTACCTATGTATTTTATATTTATGTTGTGTAATTCTATTATTAAATTTCATAAATATGAAGCGCCTGGTCAGAGCGTTTGGTCGGTCCAGGAGGCGCGGGTTCGAGTTCCGCTACGTTCAAATTTTTATACGTTTACTAAATAAGTATTTTTCTTTCCTAAGTGTGGAATAACACTTTCAAAATGTAAAAAAAATCATAAAGTTTGCTGCTAAAATACTAGCTTCCCAGGTTCCTCTCTACCCTGCTATGTGCGGAATACAGCGTGAAGCTAAAAGAAAATTAAGAATTATTTATCATTGGTCTATTAGTTAGGGAAGTAGTTATACTTAGGTACGAGCTATAGGTATGTTTTATCATTTTATCAATCATCTGCTATTTAAGTACATTTTTAAATCTGTATTTTCAAATATAAACTCAATATATAATCTTTTCAGTTACCTTAGTTCCCTACTTTTCGTTAAATTCTATTGCGTGTTCAATGGCGGAACTCAACCTCGCGCCAAAATGAGAATTGAACTCACTATCAATCGCATTTACAGTCCCACCCTTGTTCCTTTGCGCCATTACTCGCCTCAAAATAACCAAAAATCTCCTAAAATTACAAATTCATACAAAATTTCATTAAAACACACCCATACACATTCCAAGAATGTCACGCGGAAGACAAGGCAATCGCCACACGAATTAATGAAAATGCTCTATTTCCATCTAAAATTTATTTATAAGAAATAAGAAATTATAATAGTTCACTCTTTAAGAATTCTCAAGATTATGATCGATTATTTTCGTCGTGTTTTCACTGGCGGTGAAAAATGTGGGGACATTTCGTAGTGTTGCGTATCGCGATCAAAGAAACAGCTGTTGATTTTCAAACAAATAAAAATGGAATCGAACAATGTAATAGTGATGTGAAAATTATATTAAATTTCTTTTAAAAATACATTTTTGTTTTTAAAATTAAAATATTTTGGTTTGATTTTGTTTAATTTTACACGATTTTTAAAAATTAATACATCACACCTGTCACTTTAAACGTTATAGATAAAATACAGTACATTTTTATTAATATTTCAATTAAACGAAATTTTGAACTTAAACAACGAATTTAATTTATTAAATTAAATTTATATAACCATTATTCCCACTAATATAACATTATAAAATAAAATATTTTCCCTTCAACTAATGCTTTCCATCACTCCACCGTTGACTAGACGCCTGAGTTACCACGCCGCATTTGATGATAATCTCGGCGATTATTAATAAATCACAGCGGCTGTTCGCTTTTTCTGATGAAATTGTCTCGCCTACGTACGTTTCTACTATTAATATATTTTATCGCGGGTTAAACGTTCCTTTTGTTTCTGCTTCAATAAAATCAGTTTTATAGCGATTGTCGCGCTTTGATCCTATGTTAATTTTATACGATATTGTTTACAATTTGCATTTCGTTCATTCATTCATTCATACATACGTTCGTTCTTAATTTTTATAGTCTGTGCAAATGAATTTGCAAGTCAATGTTAGCGGGAAAAATAATAATAAATGGTGTTATATGTATATAACTCTTTTACATAAATATGTTTTTGTTCTACAATAAATGTTATTGAATATAAAAGCAAAATATGTATAAAGTGTATACATTATAAATATAAATAGAAACTAAACATAAATGACTAAATAAAAAATAATAACAACATTGACTAATATTTTATCAATAATCCTTACCAACTAATAATAGCCATACTTCTATAATTTTTACTTTCTTTATTTACTTATCTATATAAAAAAATACATGGCTAATATTTATCCGTTGGTATATGACGTAAACACAATCATAAACGATCAACACAGCTTTCGTTTTGCATATTTTTAATGTTCATTAATAAAAGTCCACACGGGTCGTAACCGCGATACGACTTGATTAATCGAAATATGAGCAAAGGCGAATTAGCCAGATATACAGTACGGCCAACAAGTCGTGGCCGACCTGAAGTTAGGTTTTCTTAACTTTTGCGCATTGTTCACTCGCGAAGATAATAATCAAAAGTAACAAAATTCCAAAATCCAACTGCGCAGGCGTCTACAGCTAACTTCAGGGCGGTCACGACTTGTTGGCCGTACTGCACTCGAACAGCCTAATGGTTATATATTTTTTTTATTTTGATAATGATGGCCAGCATCTTTTAGAAAGACGTGCTTATAATATGTTAAAAATAATGTTAAGTTTTTTTTTAAAATATTTTGAAAGAAATATATTAAATACGTTTTAATTATTTCTAAAATATTCACAAGTCAATTCTTAAAATACTTTAGATTAATTCAAAAGAATTTAAGGCTGTAAAATCATAACCGTTGGCCGATGACCTGTAATGTGAACGAAATTTAATTCGCGCCAAAATGCATTGTTCGATATGCGCGTGTTTAATCGATTACGTTTAGGCATCGAATTCGACTCCATACTTAATTGACGTTTGAAAATTGACCCCTTTATAAGTCATTCTTTTTTGGAGCGACATTTTGTTGATAAAATTAATACTAAAATGAAAAACTTAACTATGCAACTGGTACGTTTTTTGCCTTAATATTAATTAGGTATTTAGTTGATTTATACTATGAGACCAGTCGTGGCGCAGCAGCACAAAGTGTGACTGTAAAACCGACTGACTGGTTGTGGGTTCGATCCCCACTCGTGGAGATGAAATATTTACTTACATTTATATTTCGGTTTTTCGCTCTGATGTCGAGGCAAAGCGCGGCGTTGAGTTCTGCCACTCAACACACAATGTCTCCAGAATTCGGCAGAAAGTGGGGAACGGAGTGTCTTAACACTAGGTTCCCTCTGCCTACCCTTCTGTGTGTGGGATACAGCGGGAAGCTGATTAATACTAAAGCAATTAAATCGTTACTACTGATTTTGATAACCGTAATTTACGACAAACATTTTAACGTTCTAGCCCAATCTTAGAAATTAATTAGAAATCTAAATTCCGAGAAGATCGCGCAATAAAGTCTTACTTTTAAATCTGAAAGGGGGAGTGTGACCGCATTATAATAATAAAAACTTGAACCGACAATTCTTTCTTTACCAATTTGTATGAGGCTATTGTTGTCCGTCTGTCCATCCGCATCAAATACCCTCGTAAATCATATTCGTCGTAAATTCGATATAAGCTACAATGAAAGATCTGTTCGTATTTAAATTTTAAATTCGTGTGTGACATTTTTTTTTAATAAAGCATATGTCATTTGCGTGACATAAAGAGACTGAAATATCTAGATCAATTCTTTTAAAAGTAAAAATTGCTAAGTTATATTAATTATATGTTACTTTGGTATAGATTATAAAAAAATATATATTAAATTAAACAATGTGTATATATAAAATTAAACAATGTAGTAAATGAGGCCAATCGTGGCGCAGCGGCACAAAGTGTGACTGTAAAACCGACTGATTGTTGGTTCGATCCCCACTCGAGAAGATGAAATATTTACTTAAATTTATATTTACATTTCTTCGCTCTGGTGCCTAGGACAAGCGCGGCGTTGAGTTCTGCCACTCAACACGCAATGCCTCCAAAATCAGCGAGAAAGTGGGGAACAGAGTGTCTTAACACCAGATCCCTCTGCCTACCCTGCTGTTTGCGAGATACAGCGTGAAGCTGATTATTAAACAATGTAGCCGTAGATTTAGTGTTCCCAAGAATGTAAGCTATTTTAAATCAGACCACCGTTCTCTTACAGTTACAGAATCAACAAAAATAAAGGGGTTGTTCTCACTTTGGCAATTACAGCGTATAATATAGACTAATCACAAATTGCACTCTAGCTATTGTTGTGCCGGCCCCACACGTCACGCGTTGTTTACGCGGCGGGCACGTACGTCTTACTTTGTCGCAGCGACATCTGCTTGCTGCAATCTTAATTGTGCACCTTATTTTGTAAGGCGTAAAGGTTAAAATTAATGATCTTTTTTCAAATAGTTTCCGTAGATTGAGAACTATTTTCAGCGTGTTAGTGTGGAAGCGACTTTACAAAAGTAATTAATTGTAAATAAGTTATTTGAATAATTTAATTGTGAGAATTCACACGCAATATCTCTAGAATTCAGCGGAAAATAGGAAACGGAGTGTCTTAACACTAGGTTCCCTTTCCCTACCATACTGTCTGCGTGCTACAGCGTGAAGCTAAAAAACCCTATATTTTTGATATTGTAAACAATTATATGAAACGGTTAAAAATCAGACAGATCCTTAAACATGATCGATTTGCTATCTAACAGAAACAAATACGTGGCCACCAACACGTTTATTCAAGAAATATATATTGAAAAGATTATCTTAATATCTTTATATTAGAGTTCAAATTTTCAAACAAAAAAATACCCGACCAAAAAGTGATAATACCTCTGTAATCTCTCTGACGCCATGGAGGTTTAACCATTTAATTGTTTTGAAATGTGCTTTTTTTTTCTTGTCATCGGGTAAATGTTTTATTGTATTTAACTCGTCTACCTGAATTTTAGATAGTACTGTTAATATCTGAGCTCTGTGGAACAAACCAGAATTAGTCATACGGTACTGTATTGGCGAGGAATGTTGCCTTTGTTTTGATTTACTTGATAAGAACGTATTGTAGTCAAATATTTATATAGTCATTCGTGTTTTCATGATAATAGGCTTTTATCTAAGTATTATTTTTATTAGAATATCTATTTATATATAATATGTTTATATGAAACCTATTTTCTGCAAAAATTTAATGTATATAATAATTAAGTGTATAATTTAATCACTTGTTTAAAAAAAGACTAGTCGTGAAGCTGGGGCGTAAGAGTGTGACTGTAACGCGACGATGGTGGGTTCGATCCCTATTCGAGGTAGTGAATTATTGTTTCTATATATTTTTATTTCTTCGCTTTGACATCAAGGCAAAAACTCGACATTGAGTTCGGCCACTCAACACTCATTGCCTCGAAAAATTTGGAGCAAAGTGGGGAACGGAGCGTTTTAACACTCCCTTTCTCCCTCTAATGCAATTTGATTACCCTATTATGTGAGGAATGAGGCGTGAGCCTGACTTGATATAAAAAACACTAATATATATGTAAAAAAAAATATTTATTTTCCATAAAGTAACCAATACGGTGACAATTCTTAAAAGTATTAATATAAATATTAGTAGAAATTGGTACTCGTGGCTATAAACGGTTGTATTACCCTTGTTACGAGGCAGAAAGTGCAGCCCAACAAAGGACTATTCTGGAAATGTCAACACGTTAAAGGCACGAGGAAACAGAATAAAGTTTTTAGTTTGCAACAATGTTGATAGTTACAGGGAATTGAGACGGTTAAACCTATTTTTTTTTGTTGTAAAATTTTGTTTTGTTTTAATTGTTATTTAAGAATGTTTAATATGTGTTATAAATGTTCAAAAAATATTGTGTTTCTGTAGAGACACCCATCGAAACGAAACGAAACGTCAGAATTAGGTTCCCTCTGCCAAATCTGCTACGGGAAAAAATATCAGGAGCTGAATTTTTTAACGATTTCATGCATAGATCTCAAATTTCCAATTTTTTTGACATATGCTCGTATATAATATAAGAATTTTTTATATTTTACTTATTTCAACAACGGTATATCTAATGTTTAAGACAATAGTCCTAATAACCTGTAGTATGCCCGGATCGCAATTTATGGTTGCTAGATGGCGTTTCTTGGAACCTTAACTCCTTACAGCATCACGATCTTACACTGTATCCTTATACTGTACTGTAAATAACTATTTGGGTTTTTGTTATTTTATTAATGGTATAGTCGTTGTTGTAGTTGGTACATTATAGTAGGTAATCCATACAGAGTTTAATTTAAGATCTTTTAATATGTCTTCTTTCTAAAGACGATAAATTTATTTCTTAAGTTTTTGAACAATACTTGATATATTTTTTACATAATTTAAATATATATTTAATTAAATTCATCATACATTGAAAAATATTAATTGAGGAATGGTAGCAAATACCTAAGTACCTATAATGAACTATAGGTACTTCGTTATTCTATAGGTACTATTTTTCCTAATATCACAAAGCTGAAGTTTTGTTTGGTTGAATCTAGTCTTATCTCAGGAACTAATATTATTAAAGCTTCGAATTAAAAAAAAAATCTTGTGCAATAGTCTATTAATCAAGGAAGCCTATATAAGCTATGACCAACATAAGCGTTGTAACAATTATTAGGCCTGTACTTACTTGTAAACTCCTCTGAACTTTGAAATGATATCGATCTTAAGATGCCGTTTTCATTCATAGATTTACAATTTAAGAATAAAAACGTCGTTCAAGGTTGCTCTTGCGCTTATTTGGAAACCCAGGCTTTAGTGATCTCCATATGACCGTGTGAACAAATTCGCGTGGAGAACTCAAGTAATTGACACACTGATATCGTAACCACACCTAGGTACCCACCAGACCGCGTTTCGCGGAACCAGTAGGCACCTACTACGTACCTCCACAACATCACGGCGCACACCATTGCTATGTAATTTATTGGTTATTTCTACGTAATTGCACCTTGCATCGCCTAGTCTCTAAATGTTTCGAGCAAGTCCTTATTCGCTTGCATATTTATC
>DWQW01002307.1:0-27627 GCA_018249695.1 Heliconius erato demophoon | reverse complement strand
TGGTTACGTTTACTTATATTTTTTTTATTTAAATTAGTTACATATTTTCACAAACAATTTCCTAAATATATCTATAAGCATTCGTAAAGTTTAAGCGGGCGAAGCCGCGTCCGGGTCCGCTAGTTTTCTATATATGTGTCTTGTGTCAAGGCAAAGCAAGGCGATAAGTTCCATCCTCAACATACAATACCTTCAGAGTCCGGCGGCAACTAGGAAGTTCTTAACACTAGGCTCCCTCTGCGGGATACAGCGTGAAGCGAAAACAAAACAAGTTAAACTCTAAAAATATTTTTTTTAAACTTTTTACTTTTCAACAAATAAAAATTTACGACCCAATAAAATTGGTAATCTAATGCAAATATTTCAATGAAACGCCAAATAGGCACCCAAAAGATGAAATTCCAGTACAACGGTGATTAATCATATCAGCCGAGGCGTACAAATGGTACATCAAGATTAATTCGGACAGGATACATAACATCGTTTATTTTATTTCTGCTTTACATTATTTAGAGATGTGACCTACATTTATGAAGCTGTTTACTGATTAAAAAATTGTACTATATATATATATATAGGGTGTGCGGTCGGGTTCTTTATAAGCTGCGAAGTTGTTTAATATTATATTTTTTATACGATTATCCCTTGTATAGATATAAATAGTGGAAACTGAGTAATCATTGAGTATTAGTATTAACATTCCGCTTTTAGGGTTCCGTATCAAATTCAGAATTTTAGGTTCACAGGAAGTTAATAAACATAAGTTTGCTGTTTTTTTTTTTTAATTTTATGTTCACATAAAAAGTCGCACTTTGTAACCTAACCGGAAGAAAAAACTATGAGAACATTGAAGCTTTACACTCTATCCCAGTATAACAGAGTAGACAAAAAGAATCTAGTCTAGACACTCCGCTCCACGGTTTCTGCTCTGGTCTCTTAAATTGCATAGTAGATATTGAAGCATCCCACTGTTCTAGTAAGACAATCAAGATGGATAAAATCACAGTATCAAACCCATGCCCTTCTCAAACATTGCCTGTAGTTGAAATCAAATCCTCAACCTGATGGTTGAGGATTTGAAAACTTCCAAAAAACATGCCATATTATACTCATTACTATTATATATCTGTTGTATATTAAGTAGATTATAAAAAAAGAAGCTAATAAGAGGCCAGTCGTGGCACAGGGGCACAAAATGTGACTGTAAAATCGACTGATTGTGTGTTCGAACCCCACTCGAGAAAATTAAATATTGTGTCGGGTGTTAAGGCGTCCAGAACTCGGCAGAAAGCGGGGAGCGGAGTGTCTTAACACTAGGTTCCCTCTGCCTTCCTTGCTGAGTACGGGATACAGCGTGAAGCTGATTTAATTTTTATTCTAATAATAACGAAACAAGATAGAGTTACTTTGACAAGCTCATTTAATAGTGCTTTATTCGATGAAACAAGGTAGGTAGGTGTTCGACCACAGCGGTCCAACTTTCATTCATTCATCTGGCAAACGGGTGACCGCAGGAGTACCAACTTTATACAGCTACCTAAAGTGCCAAACTTCGTGAACACAGCCAAAACTGGTAGTTTGGGTTCAACTATTAATTACTATTTGCTATATTTACAAAAGAAGTAAATTTGATGTGGATTATAATATTAATATGGTATTAATACCTTTTTTTATCAGTTGCACGCTGTATCCCGCTTATAGCAGGGTAGGCAGAGAGAATGTAGTGTTAAGATACTCCGTTCCTTACTTCCTGTTGAATTTCCGAGTCGTTACGTGTTAAATGGCGGAACACAGCGTCTTTGGCTTGGTACTAAGAAGAAATGAAAATGTTAATTATTAATAATTCCCTTTCGAATGGATATCGAACCCACAACCGTCGTGTTACACGCTTGTGTCTCTGCGCCACGACGGCCTCGATGGTATTAATACTTATATTTTTCATTATTTTATTTTGAATTCGTAAGTAAAACAAATAATTTTAATATTTAATAGGGAAATATATTACGATCTTAACATGCCCCTACTAAAATAATTTAAAAAAATGGCTTTTAAAGAATATTCGTTAATTAATTGAAGAATCCCGCAGTGGCCTTCGTAGAGACGTGCCGTGAATAAAGCTTTTATGTTAATTTGAAGCAAAACTTGTAATTTGAATACGTTTTTAATAAAGATTAAATTAGAATAATAATCATTATTAGAATACTACAGACATTATATAATCTTATAAATTTAAGATGGTAAACTCTCCATTTTCCAGATTTAAATTAATTATTTTAGGTACAGTTAGCTTATAATCTATGATTAAAAAGCCACTTTATTAAAGTTTTAACGTCTTGGCTATTGGGTTAACTTGACTATATGATTTTTTTTCTAGCTGTACGCTGTATCCCACACGTAGCGGGATGGGCAGAGGGAACATGGGAACCTAGTGTAAAGACACTCTATTCCCATTAAGACACTTCCGTACCCCACTTTATGTAAACTCTCTTTGCTACTTGGGACAGTATTTATAAATACTGTATAAGTTGTCCGAGCTAGTTAGTGATATTAGAATTCATTCATCTTCTTTTTAAATGGATTCTGTGTACCAAAATATCGAGGAGATCCATTAGAAAAGTATGAAAACATTTTTCTTTCATTATTAAAAATATAATATTGCCAAAAGGTAAAAATGTAAAAGGATTAAAGTGGTATCAGCCTTGCATCTGCCAGCCGGTGAATGCAAATGGTGCGGAAAAATGCAAATATATGGACATCGCCGAAAACTACCGCACCCCGTTTTATGTGGTTGTGAGTTTTGGATCCACTCTAGTCTAATAATGTAACTTTTGCTGGTTTATTCGTTTTATCCGGCTAAATGAGCCAATGTAGAGCTTTTTATAGCATATTTATAACTATTTTTTTTTTCAGCATCACACTGTATCCCACGTATAGCAGGGTAGGCAGGGAACCTAGTGTTAAGACACTCCTATCTCCATTTTCCGAATTTTTCGAGGCATTGCGTGTTGGGTGGCGGGACTCAACGCCTCGCTTTACCTTGTTACAAGAGCGAAGAAATGAAAATAATAATACAAAATAATTCATTCCGCCAAGTGGGAATCGAACTCACAATCGGTCGCGTCTACTGTTACACCCTTGTGCTATTGCACCACGATGGCCTCTAATTTATTAATGTATGTTAGTAAATTTGAACCCTGCTTAGATAAAATCTGTTTATAAAGTATAGAATCTTAAAGTGATTGAAGACAAGTAAACTAAATGAAGCCATAACTAATAATATATTAGCTAAAATTTATATTAATAATTGTTGCGTCGCACCCGCACAGAGTTCGACTTTAAACGCAACTGGTTGTGGGTTCAATTTCCACTCGAGGAAAATAAATACTTAGTTAAATTTGTATTTCTTTTCTTCGCTCTGGCGCCGAGACAAAGCGCGGCTTTGAGTTTCGCCACTCAACGTGCAATGCCTCCAGAATTCGGCGAAAAGTGGAGAACGGAGTGTCTTAACACTGAGCTCCCTCTACCCTCCTACATGCGGGATATAGCGTGAACCTGAACTGAACTAATATCAATAACTTAACCGAACTTAGCTTCATGCTTTATCCCTAGCGGGGTAGTCAGAGAGGTAGGAGCGCCAAACACTACGGTCTCTACATACCTCTTTCGCCTCGTTCACTGTCATCAGCCTCTTCATACATGCCCTCCGGGGGGTCCTAATGCTTTTTACGTGACCTTCCTCCAGTATCTTTGATACTGTGTTTTCGAAGGTCAACCGAGGTATCCCTCTATCTCTCTTTAATAATATATTTAAAAAGCATTAAAAAAAGCAAATAACGACGTATATAAATTATTAATCGGTAAAGCCGTTACATAAGTATTGGAAAACAGATTAGATAGATATTTACCGAAACAAAATTTTCGTCCATACCAGAAAAATATGTAAATTCATTTCTAAATAAATGTTCGTGTGAGTTGCTCGGGAAAAAGGCACTGGGGAGGTAAATTTCAGGGGTTATTACGTTCACGAGGGTTCCCACAGGGGTTACAAATTACGTATTGCGTATGAAACTGTCGTGAAGGCAATGGATGAATCCAAAACTTTTCTAATCGCGTCGACCGTCATCACCTGGGTAAAATAATAATTGGTATACAACCTGAGCATAATAATATACAATTGGTCAACAAAATAATTTTATTATATTATACATATATGTATGTATAATAATATTATTACATTATATATTTAATAAGTAATAATTATTAACATACTTATTTAGAAAACGTATAAAAATTTGAACGTAGCGGGACTCGAACCCGCGCCTCCTGGAAACTGACCAGGCGCTCTGACCACTAAGCCATACGTTGTCATCGAGCTACGTCGAAATTTTTATACGCTTGTTACAACTTATTAATGTTGTTAGCATCTCTATAGGGAGATTTTAACAAATTTCCGCTACACTAAAAAAGTATTTTTCTTTCTTAAGTGCGGAATAACACTTTAAAAATGTTAAAAAAAATATTTGTAAAAACAAAAACCCCGACTGCATTAAACTAAAAAGAAAATAAACAAGCCCAATAGTTTATTACGATTAACAGTCGGGACCTCTTTAAATTATGCGTGGTTCCTAAAGATTTTATTGATTGAAGAATTACTTATAGGTCCCGACTGTTAATCCTAATAAACTATTGTGCTTGTTTATTTTCTTTTTAGTTTAATGCAGTCGGGGTTTTTGTTTTTACAAATATTTTTTTATTTTTCATTTTTTTGTTAGAATTTATTATAGTAATGATAATCATGATATACCTTTTTGAAATCCTAAAATTGAGCTCTTGAATTTGATACCCATATTATAGTATTCGAAACGAATTTTTTTTTTTACTAAGTCCAATGGCGTACCACAGCCGCCATGATTATTTTTTATTAACGCCACCTATCTAAGAACACTTGGGCTGCTAATACGAATCTAACGATATCTCAAATATGTAAATCCGTTCAGCGGTTCTGGAGATACGAAGTAATAAATAATATTACATACATACAAGATACGCGCGAAAAACATAACCCTTCCTTAGCAGTCGGGAAAAAATAATAACATTTTATGAATTAGAATATATTTTTTTATACAATTCAAGAATTTATTGTTTCCAGCTTTGCTAAAATGACATAGGTCTGAGGGCCCAGAGATCTCAATCTATAAGTAAATTCAGGCGTAGTACGGCGTTTTCGTAACAATTCGCGGCAACTTTTCGTACTAGCAGCTTTCGTAGGCAGATCTACAAAAATTTTAGTTTTTTACCTTGTCAGCATTTATCTCGAATTATAAAATAATGTTGTTTTTAATGTTTTTTTTGTTTTCCCTCTGTCCTTGAGGCTTTTAAGCGGGCATAATAAAAAGATACGAACGTTTAAGCATAGCTCTAGAAGCCATTTTTTGTATAAAATTCGCTGTAAATTCAAATTCAATGAAAACAGTATGAGTACAAAATAAAATACAAAAAATGTAAATTATTATTGTAGAAAAAACATTACAAAACTATATTTGTAGTTTAGAGTGTACGCAAGATTAAATTTTTCAACTTTTATAAGTTGTATTTTCCATTAACCTATAATTCTATAATTGATACCCAGTGGCTGAATCCGCTATGCGAGTCTCACACTAGACCGATATTTTTGTTAAAATTCATAGTTTTAGGTTTTTCAATATGGATTGTAATGATATTTCCATTTCTTCGCTCTGGTGTTGAGGCAAAGCGCGACGTTGAATTCTGTCACTCAACACGCCTCCAGAATTCGGCAGAAAGTGTGGAACGGAGTGTCTTAAGTAGGTTCCTTCTGCCTACCCAGCTGTGTGCGGGATACAGCGTGAAGCTGATTATACTGCTATCACGATGATAAGAAACGACCATAACAACATTTGTAATACATCTACATCTTAATACAAAATACTATTTTTATACTAATTTTATTTATTTTTTGCTACAGCTGGACTGGTTGCTCTCAGACAATAGTCCAGTGACGTCACTGGCGGGGCTCCGAAGGGTCCTCTTGAACGGTTCGTTGGAGTTTCCACCGTTCTCGTCGGACCACTACCGGCGGGACGTGCACGCAGCCACGTACAGGTGCAGGCTGCAGCTCGGCACGGGGTTCGCTATCCTATCAAAAAATATACACGTTCACGCAGGTAAATTAATATTTTACTTTAAATGAATGTAATGATAGCTTTAAAAATGAAAAATAAATAAATCAGCTTCACGCTGCATGCCGCACACAGCAGGGTAGGCAGAGGGAACCTAGTATTAAGACACTTCGTTCTCCACTTTCTGCCGGATTCTGGAGGCATTGTGTTATGAGTGGCTGAACTCAACGCCGCGCTTTGCCTCGACACCAGAGCGAAGAAATGGAAATATAAATTTAAATAAATATTTCATCTCCACGAGTGCGGATCGAACCCAAAACCAGTAGGTTTTACAGTCACACTTCGTGCCGCTGCGCCACGACTGGCCTGACCTAATGTACCTTGTATGTATATATATATATATATTTTAAAATCTAGGAAGTCTATAACAGCGCTTCTTACGAGTTAAATTTGACTCACAATGGGTTCACGTTGTTAACATTTAACATTAATGAAAATCGAAAATTTGCAATGCAAAGGTCTAAGTACGATCTTGATCGTAACTGACACTAGTGATAAATGGAGGTACAATTTGCTACAGCTTATAATTGTGTAATTTACAAATTTATAATAAATTAAATTGTTAAAATGTATATTATAAGAAGTAACTTTTTATTATTATTAAAATTAAATGAATTCTCCTTACTTATTTATGTTATTAGCATCTCTGTAGGGTGATTTTTACAAATTTCCGCTAACCAAAGATAATTACTAATAATTATCGTCTGACGAGACTGTACTCACACACACTACACAGACTCACACTACACAGGTTGTGGGTTGGATTCCCACTCGAGGAAATCGAATATTTGAAATATTAATTTCTTCGCTCTGGTATCGAGTCAAAGTGCGGCGTTAAATTCCGCCAATCGATGTATTGAAGGGCGTAAGATAACGCTGCCAATGCCTCCAGAATCCGGCGGAAAATGACCACTAGATCACCTCAGCCTCACCCTGCTGAGTGCGGGATACAAAAAAAACTAAAAAAAACTATATGAATAAACATAAAACCTTAAAAGTTTCTTAATAATAATAAATTTATTTTGAAACACCACAGTGCTAAGCATACCATGGGAGGTGCACGTGCCCGACGAGTACGTGATGGCGGGGAACGCTGCGGTACTACGGTGCGTCGTGCCAGGCCACTGCACCGAGCGCGTCGACGAAACCGACTGGTTCACAGACGATGACACCAGCGTGTTTCAGTTTTTGGGTATGTTTTTTTTCTCTTCTTATTTTCCAGCTTCAGGCTACAACAGCAGGGAAGGCAGAGAGAGCTAGTGAGAGCTAGTGCTATGATATTCCGCCCCCAATTTCCGCCGAGTTCGAGAGGTGAAAAGCGGGGAGCGTAGTGCGTATTGAATGGCGGAAGTTCGCGCCGCGCTTCGTATTTTGTTTTTAGATACATATTATTTTAAAATAGCCAATCTTTCTAATAGACCAGTGAGGCCAGTCATGGTGCAGTAGCACAAGCGTGTGATTGGAGTCACACGCGACCGGTTGTGGGGTCGAGTCCCACTCGAGGAAATCAATTATTTAAAATTCGCTCTGGTGTCGTGGTAAAAGCGCATTATTGAGTTCTGTCACTCAGCGGGCAATGCCGGGCAAGAAAGTGGGGAGTGGAGTGTTTCAACACTAGGCTCCCCCTGCCTACTCATCATCATTATAAACTAAATAATTAATAATCTTAATATATTATATTTACAGACTTTCAATGTGTCTCTTGTTTTTTTTTACTTTTAACTCGCCTACAGTAATGTAGAAGGGTAAAAAGGAAATATTTTTATTCAATTTAAAGCAGCTAGCATGGATCTTCTATCACTATACATTCGTTTTTTTTTGTATATTGCTTCTCTGAATAATTTTACGTCTTATATAAATATGGTGAAGCCAGTCGTAGCACAGGGGCACAAAGCTGTAGTTGTAAATTCGACAGGTTGTAGGTTCAATCCACACTCAAGGAAATGAAATATTAAATATTCTGTGGAATAAGGAGGCATATCACAACGTTGAGTTCTTCCACTCAACCTTAAAGGTAACTGAGTGTTTCAACACAAGGTTCCCAGCTCCCACTGCCTAAACAAATATATATATATTTATTCTTATTTAATCTGTAAAAAAAACATCAATGGTACCTATAAAAGCGAATTAAGTCCAACGACATAGACGTTGAATGCTGGGTCGTTTAGCTTTCATTAAATAAAATGCCTTTTTATTACTCCTTAACGCAGATGGACTTACGCAGGAACTAACTCGTAATAAAACTAACAGTAGAAGTATGTTATTGGAAAATATCTTCGCAATTTTATTGTTTTAATAAGTGCCTTAACATTTTTAATCGTAATCTTATTTTATTATAATTTTAATTAACCAGCTTAAATTAAAAAAAAAATCGAGACATTACGTGTTTACCGGCAGAACTTAACGCCGCGCTTAACCTCAGTACCAGAGCGAGAAAATAATATATAAAAATATTAGATAATTCATTCACCCGAGTGGGAATCGAACCCACAAGCGTCGCGTTTCACACGCCATTGCCCCACGACAGCCTCTTCCTTACAACTCTAAGGACAAGACTAAAGGAATGATATCTAACACAAATAATTAAGCTAATGTGAATTATTATGGAATATATAAAAAATAACGGAGTACTATGTTACTTACTATACATTTATTAAGTAACATTTTAAAAAGATGATGAGTCCAGTCGTGGCGCAGTGGCACAAAGTGTGACTGTAAAACCGACTGGTTATGGATTCGATTCCCACTCGAGGAGATGAAAAACTTATTTAAATTTATATTTCCATTTGTTCGCTCTGGTGTCGAGGCAAAGCGCGGCGTTGAGTTCTGCCACTCCACACGCAATGCCTCCAGAAGTCAGCAGAAAGTGGGTAACGGAGTGACTTAACTCTATATTCCCTCTGCCTACCCTGCTGTGTGCGGGATACAGCGTGAAGCTGATTTTATAAAATTACTTTTATAATACACTTACATTTATGATACTTAAACATACAATCTGGTAAAGCAAAATTGCATGAAACAACAAATATTATAAAATTTTATGAAAATCACTTTTTTTCTAATTCAATTAACTATACTGTACTAAACGTTTAGGTATCTTAATATAATCAGTACTTAAATTTTCAATATTAAGCATATTCCAAGCCCTAATTGTGGCGTCGCTTACGAGCGCAACGATATTATCTTATGCTGATGCAATATTAGTAAGAAATATCGTATACATAACCATTTTAATATAATAAATCTACTATATTTAATATAAATATTTTTTTATACTTTTATGTATCACGAAATCGTTGTTTAGAGGCCGCCGTGGTGACTGTAACGTGACATAGTGGGTCCAATCCCCAATCGAGGAAATTAAATATTTCATTATTATTTCTTTGCTCTGGTGTCAAGGCAAAGCGCGGCGCTGAGTTCCACCGCTCAATGCCTCTAGAATTTAGCAGAAAATGGAAAACGCAGTGTCTTATCACAAGATTTTGCCTATCCTGCTGTGTGCGGGTTACAGCGTGAAGCTGTATAAAAAATAAAATCAAAATTTACGAACTACAAAGCACTATCCAATAAATTAAGAATCCTTTCATTCGTTGTGGAGGTACGAACTAAACAATAGACTTACATTCTGCTTTTGTTTCATAGGCACGAAGTACACCCGTCTGGACGACGGGTCGCTATACATAAGCTCGGTGAGCCCGGGCGACCGGTACACGGCGTTCCGATGCCGGGTCCGCGACCGGGTCACGGGTTCCTCTTACTCCAGTCAATATTTTGGTAAGTCATCCTTACTAATGCTAGTTTTGTGTGGACTTCTTTTGAAACTGCTTGAAAGTAATGTTATTTTGTAAGTAGGCTTGGTTGATGTAAAGATATTTGTGAATAGAACACCATTTCGGTATTTTGATCCCAAGTGATCTTAGATACGTATATATACAGGGTGGAAGAGGCAGCGCTCCATTCACGGAAACAGCATATAGGGTAAAATATTTCAAACCTATACCTAAAGAACTTAATCAAGATGCCTCGACAGTTTGGACGTAGGATTTTTTTTTCATTTCACGATTTTTATCCATACCTGTATTTCGTGTGACGCGATAACGTATAGATCCCAATAACATAAACACTTACTACTACAAAAATACTACTAAAGGTTAAACAACTTTGAACTTTATCGCCAATACATACGACTCGATTTCGAAATGAGGCGTATGCGGCGGTGTTCCTTTGATAGGTTTATGAGTGCGTGCGTCATCCTTACAAATGGCGTTTTGTTTTAAAATGACAATTTTATTATTTACTTTGTTTGAAAAAAAAACTTTTACATTTTTGGGAATTTATTTTTTTCTGAATTATATTAGGCTTTTATAGAGTAGTTAAAACTGTGGTTTCATTTAATGTGGTGCTGACACTTCCACCCTGTATATACATATATATAAATATACATTTTATTTTGTTCATAGGTCACATAATAGTAACAGAACCGAAAGGTGGAGTGCGTCCGCGTGTAGCGATAGAGCCCCGTTCAAGGAGAGTCGTAGTGGGTAGAGATGTCAGACTACCGTGCGCGGCTCACGCCTGGCCGGTGCCCAGCTACAGGTAAAACACATTATAACTATTTTTTAAGTATAATTTTGAGTTCATTGAAACAATATTATAAATTCGATAATAATTTTAATTTTAACTTTCTGGTTAAACAAAGTGAGGAATTGAGTAATATCTATCACTTTTATTTAAATAGACCAGTCGTAGCACAGGGTCAGAAGCGTGTGACTGTAAACACAACCGGTTGTGAGTTCTATTCCCACTCGAGGAAATTGAATATTGAATATTTTAATTTCTTCGCTCTGGTAACGGCGTTAAGTTCCGATAAAATCATTTCGATACAAAAAATATAATGTATATAATTTAAATTATGTTCAACAAGTAAAGCTAGTATCTACCACACATATTGATTTTACATACAAGTTTTGTCTCAACCTTAAACGAAACCACGGTATTGTATACCGCCGACCAAAAGAACTTCGAACAAACTGAAATGGGAACAAAGAAGGTTTTAATGTAATTTTCTGTTTAATTTACGTAAAAGCTTTTATTTATTTTATATAAACTTATATACTTTATTAAATATTGACTTTTGTCAGACATAACAGTATTATATCAATATATCATTATATCAAGCGAGACCAGACCATATCATAGCGCAGTGGCACAAACGTATAACTTTCAACGCGGTTTTGAGATCGATTCCCACTCGAGAAAATGAAATATTTATTTATTTTAATCTCTTCACTTCGGTTTCGAGGCAAAGTGCGGCGTTGAATTCCGCCATTCAACACAATGTCTCCAGAATTCGTTGGAAAGTGAGAAGCAGAGAATCTTAGCACTAGGTTCACTCTGCCTACCCTGCTACATGTGTGATACAACGTGAAGCTGAAAAAAGCAATTTAACAACGAGAATGAAGCAGAAAGTATAAGCAAGTATCATATGTCAACACAAAGAAAATGTCATCTTGAAACTCATCTTTAATGCACTGAAAGAAATACCGCATTGCCGTGTAACGTTTTGTTATTCTTTCACTTTACTTAGAAATACGTTTCCGTATAAAAATATTTTCTTTCGGATTATTAATTTTAAGGGATAGCGCTACATATGAAACTGTCAATAAGAGATACCTGTTGCTCCTTTATCAATCTTTTTGTTTTAAGAGGTTTAAAAGTTCTTTTTGTTTTTGTATGCAATGAGAAAATGAGTACCAAAGGAGGAAGTTAAATTAAAAATATACAATATGTTTAATGTTTAAACATATTAAAATTATGTTAATTAATTAAATTTAATCAAAAATACATACATACATTTGTATATGAATGGTTTGGAATAATTATGAAGCTTAAATGTATACAAAAGCAAATAAACTACGATATTTACCAATGAATAATTAATAGAATAATACTTATAAATATTTTCTATTACTGAAAATAATTAATTAAAAATTTTAAACCTGCCAAGTGAGAGTTGGACTCGCGCACAAGGATTCTGTACTCTTCCGTATTTATAAAAAGGGAAAAAATAATCACGTTTGTTGTATAGGAGTCCCTTAAATATTTTTTTTCTGTTTTTTTTTTTATTATATTTGTTGTTGTAACAGCGACATAAATACATTTTCTGTGAAAATCTCAACTGTCTAGCTATCAGGGTTCATGAGATACAGACTGGTGATAGACGGACAAACAAACAGCAGATTCTTAGTAATAGCGTCCCGTTTTAGTCTTTGAGTACGGTACCCCAAACATGAATTATATTATATTCACCATTAAAATTGAAAATAAAAGCTTTAGTTATTACTTAACTGTTGACCTATTTATAATAATGATGCTCTACATATTCGGTTCTTATTAAGAAAATCTATATCCATTTCAATTAACCAGTAGTGTACAATCTAAAAGTGGCGTATTACAGGTATTCACTTAATTAAAATGTGCTGTGGTTTTATATTTTATATAGCGTAAAATGATGTAATAAAGAAGAATGTATAGAAATTTCTAGGTATAGCAATGGCTGTAAATGAAACGAAAATATTGTAACCGATTCCCACTCTACTCAATAAAATATTTTAATAAAATTATCTAAATAATAATTTAATTTTAATATTTTTGTATGGCTCGTGGCACGTCTAATATAGATAGAACCCTTTCGTAGTGATTATAAGTAATCCAAAATCTTTTAGAGATTCAGAGGTAATAATATTAATATTTATATATTTATAGTACAATAAATTTAATATAAATACAAATAAAAGATATTATGATAAATAAAATGTCATAGTCTGTCCGTTTCAATCTTTCGTGATATTTCTAAAGAATATCGTACACGCCCTATCCTCCTCTGTTATACCCAGTCATTACTGATAGTTATAACTAAGGGGGGATAGTGAGTGCCCCGCACCCGCCACTTACCGTGGATTCCGGCCGTTCGGCTCTGAACCCTCCGGGACGGATCAGAATAGTTTATATTTATGATTCTTATAATGCTTTTGCGAAAGATCAATTATTAAATAACTGATTCAAAGACCGAAGTCTTATATAAATATTTGCAATGGAGTTGAGATTATTATATGTAGGCCGTAGCCATAATTACATAACATATAACTCTTTGCTTCACATATCAGATCGAACTCCCTACCGCTAGACGGCCGATTATGTGACTCCACTTTAGTTTGTTTCTTTAGAGGGCATTACATCAATATACCCATTTAACGTTTGTGTATCTATTTTATAACTATATATTTACTTATCGTATCTTAATAATATTGAATTATGTATGTATAATGTGACGTGTTTATTTATTCCGTATGAATTCGTTAATATAGTATATTTCTTAGTATAATTATAACCTACATGCTCTTATTAGATGCCTTAGATTCAAAATTAATATAATTTATATTTACTGTTACTGTAACGCCTTTTTTAAACAGAACCGTCGTAGAATAGCACGCACAGCACACACCCTGCAGCTGTTTGTCTGAACTGACACTAAACTCAGAGTTGTGGGAATGTAATATAGAAATCATTAGTTGAAATACTCAGTTATCGCTAGAAAAGCCAGCGACTCCAAGTAGGCAAGATTCTAATACCGCTTCAGTAAAGAACCTCAGTGCTGAGAAGAACTGGCGGAAGAAACTCAGCAGCAGAATCCAACACCACTAAAGCAATTAGCTAATACGAAATATGTCAGCACTAGTGACGCCCGGCTATATATTATAAGTATGTCGTCGACATCAGTCGATTGACGCATTATGTTTTCTACGATAAAACTAAGCGTTAGACAAATAAGCGGACACTACTAAATATGTACACCAGAGCTGGGACATAAAACAGCACCACACACCCGTATGAGACGAGAGGGCACTACTACATACACTAGTACTAGGACATAAAATAGCATCTACTTATATCAACTATCTAAATATAATATATAAAAAATTAAATGCCATAGCAGTTCACTAAGCCAAGCACATTAGTACCAGCGAAGCCAAGCAGCAGTCGGTTTTGACTACAATGTTAGTTAATAGTAAAACATAGGGTCAATGAACTCTAACAGTACTATAAATCGTATGTAATTTATTAATTGTTATTGTTGTAGTACTATACTAGTAGTATTATCTTTATAATATTTAATTTTATACATCGATTTCCTATATTGTCAGACATTGAATTAAATAATACATATTAAATAACATTTATAAAGTTATACACTTTATTTCACGTATTTCGATATTATAATAACTTTAACTGTCATATAATAAATAATACTATTATATTTATATTTCCTTTTATAGTAACATGTTAAATATTTACTAATATATACATTATATTTATAAGTAATTATAATTCACCAAATGTATTTAACTCTCATTTCACAATTCACGTACACCATCTAACAAAGATGGCGGCAGGCATTCTGCGTACATTAATATAATAGTAATTTTACATACCTCATAAACCATCTTCATGTATTTATTTCCATTTACTAAATAAATTATATTTATCTCTGGATATTGACGGCATTACGTGCATTAATATTTCTTCTTTGTTTTAATAATAAGCTATTATAAACTTACTGACGAAGTATTCCAAAACAAACAACCGTATATACGTAATAAGCACTTATACGAGCAACTTATTTTACCAGCCCCGAATACTTATATCACTATTACACACATGGACTAATTCACATGATTTTTACATATAATGTGTGACCAAATATATATTAATTATGAATTAAAACTTCCCTAAACATTTTGAATAACTATCCTTCTCTAGACAAGTCCGCCATCTCCTCTCTCTTAGTTTTCTTTTTCTTTGACTTTGACGTTGATAGTAGCTTATTCAGCCAACATGATGTTTTACAATATTAAAAATATTAATTTTGTTATTATTTATTTTAAATTATAATACACTATGATTACTTATAGTTCTTAAATTATTTTTAATAAATATATTTTATATCTGCGTGTTTTACCTATGGTACATTACATCACTTTAATATTACTTGTGAACGGAACACGTAATTAATGAACTGAACGAATTATTATTTATAGGATTGTATTTATCGTAAACTATAAATTAAATAATATTATAAATTATTTTTATAATATTTTATCATAAATTGTTATTTTTTTAAATTAATTATTTACTACATTTTAGTTCTGATATGGATCAGATCAGATCGGAAGAATATTCAATTTTTTAAATTGTCATTAAATTGTCTCTGAGGCTATTTTAGTAAAAAAAATAGATAGTGCAATTATGACACGATATGTTTATATATGTTTTATGTTGAACGCGAAACATTTCTTTTGAATATCACATTCAACTAAATATAGCAAAATCAAAGATATATAAAAGTAGCGTTGAGTTCTGCCAATTGCCAATCAACATACAGTGTCTCGAAAATTGGGCAGCAAAAAAAAACAAAAATAAAATCTTTTAAAAAATCGTAAAATTATATCGTAGAAATATTTTAAAAATTTTAATAATTATATACTCGTAATTATTTAAAAAATATATATATTTTGTTATAAATTAACAAAATATAAAATAGATAACTACCTCAACCCTAATCGAAGGCACCCTAAATCCATTTCCACGGCATTAAGCAACTTTTTATTTCGTCACCCCTGATTTGATTTAGGGTTGGCCTGAACGCAATCCCGTAATCCCATGCGATGTTATTCAGTTTAACAGCCAAGAAGCCAATTTACCTTTACTTCACATGTCACGTCACTATTAATATGTCACAAGTAACATGTAACTTTATTACTGGATTAATCGTCAAAACTAATGTACTATCTAAATTGTTAAGTTTATTAGTAAATAATAACTTTTAAATTAACTTAGTTTTAGACTATATCCTTAGCGGGGAAAACGGAGTGTCAAACACTACCGCCTTGTCCACTATCATCAATCTCTTCATACATTGCCTCCGGGAAGTCCTTATGTATCTTTGATACTGTGCTTTCTAAGGTCAACCGAGTCTACTCCTACCTCTCTTACCGCTAGTTGTTCCTTCATAAATATATATGCCATTCTTTCATTACTCATTCGATAGACGTGCCCAAAACAACTGACCATGTTCTTCTTCATTTTCACCATGACGTCCTCGCTAGTACTTGCCATTTTTGTATCTCTTTATTGCGGATTCGCTTAGATACACTGACTCCGCTTATACTACGAAGAGATCTCATCTAGACAGCATTCATCTTTCCTTCATTCTTCTTCTGTAATACATATAAAAACAGCTTTTACGTGTATTTTTTTTAATAGGCTACTTGAAGGTTAATTTTTTTTAATAAGGGGGCTAATAAGGCGTTTTAGTACATCAATAGACTTATTTCTTTCTTTTTATATGGTTATGCTGTTGCCTAATAGCTATATGTAGAATATATCATATTGATATATCGTAATATTGAACTAGGCATAGTTAGTCAAAGTGTGCTTTTAAATAAGTAAAATTAATATTTATTTCCTTTCTTTCTTAGCTTTAGCTTTACGCTATATACCACATGTAGTAGAGTAGGCAGAGGTCGCCTCTCATAAACCACTTTCCGCTAAATTCTGACGGCAAGAGGTGGAACTAAACGCCGCGTTTTGCTTCACCACCAGAGCGAAGAAATAAAAATATATAATAAATATTTTTCATTCTATCATTTTCTCGAATAGAAATCGAATGTACAACCTGTCGTTTCCACAATCATTCGCTTCAGCCCCTGCGCCACGACTGGCCTGCCAGATTAATATATTAGGTGCTTTCCTGACCACAAACTTAATATAATTGAAATAGAACAATAGCATTGTTAATAGTCACATCAAGTACTAGGTATCTCATTAAAAGCGAAAAGCATCTTCGAGCACATTCGAGTAATGAAACCTTTCCATAGCGTTTCGTACGATGTATGTATTAAGTAGATGGCATTGCAGCGCACTCCTACTGAAGAATGTAGAAAAAGGAACACAGCGCTATATATGGTCTTATCTTTGATAAGATTTTTTTTGACTTCTCGCGGTAACACGCTCATAGTAGGATAGGCAGAGGGCACCTTCCCCATTTTCCTCTGAAATCTAGAGACATTGCGTTTTGAGCGGCGGGAGTCAACGCCGCGCTTTTCCTCGAAACCAAAGCACAGAAATTAAAAATATTAAATATTTTGTTTCCTCGAGTGGGAATTGAATCCACAATCTGTCGCGTAGACACACGCTTGTACCTCTGTGCCACGACGGGCCTCCTGACTGACTTGATTTTTAATATCTTCATTTAAAATTAGCTAGTTTATTAATTTTTTTATGGTTTCTCTCTTTTACCTTAAGGTTAGATATAAACAGAAATCATCCTTTTTCCTAGAACGCGAAGTCCAACGTAATATTTTGCTTAACTAGAAAAGGAAACCATTTTTATTCATCTTGTAAAGTGCTATAAAGGTACAACATACGAATGTATTTTTTTAACCCCACTTTCTTCTGATTCTTTTGAACAGTGTATTTTAATTTAATAATTATATCTGAAAAAGGCCGAGGACTGTAACGCGACGGATTTGAGTTTGACTCCCTAATATTTTCATTTTTTCGCTCTGGCACCAATGCAAAAAATTAGAGTTCCGCCACTTAACACGCCAGTGCATCTAAAAATTCGGCGAAATATAGAGAACGGAGTATCCTAACACTATGATCCCTCTGCCTACTCTGTTATATGCGGGAAACAGCGTAAAGCTGACAAGTGAAAAACGACGCTGTTTATGTATTCAAATTAGTAGTTAAAGTATGTATTAAAGAATAAAAAATAAATCAGCTTCACGCTGTATCCCGCACACAGCAGGGTAGTGAACTTAGTGAAAAACACTCTGTTCCCCACTTTTTGCTTTGCCTCGACACCAGAGCGAAGAAATGGAAATATAAATTTAAGTAAATATTTCATGTCCTCGAGGGGATCGAACCCACAACCCGTCGGTTTTACACTCACACTTTGTGCCGCTGCGCCACCACTGGCCTAAAGTATTTATTCGTAAGAATTATTCAGTTCAGTTATCTAAGTATATTACAGTTAGTTTTTTAAAAAAGTGAACGTTTACTTTGTAGCGAAAGATAACTTTTTAGCGCAGTAAAAGTAATTTTGTGTGAAATTTTCCTTTAAACTTCAAACAATAAGTACTGAGTTGGAACCCGAACGAGTTTTTGACTAGGATTATTTGAACTCGCCGGCAAAAACTTATAATGGTTTAGGTTTTTTTATCTGTTAATAGCTTAAAGCTAATAAACATTTTTATATAAAGAAAAAATAAACGCTTTGTCAGTTGTTATCATCATTATATTATATTTTTTTTATATATTTGCACTTTTTTTAGCTTCACTCTTTATTCTGCACATAGCAGAGTAAGCAAAGGGAACCTGGTAACCTAGTGTTAAGACATGTCTTTACATCCTTTCCGGTGAATTCTCGATTGTTGAATGGCGGACCTCAACGCCAGTCTTTGCCTCGTTACCAGAGCGAGGAAATGAAAATATTAAATATTTTATTCCCTCGAGTGGGAATCGAATCCACAACTGTCGCGTATATACACGTTTGTGATGCTTACAAGTAACGAGACCGTGTGCCACCACGGCCTCGTTACTTGTAAGCATTATTGTTATAAGTAAACTTTACGATTCGAATATTTGTTTAGGTTCAGTAATTAAAGATATAACTGTCTGATTGTAGGGAATATAATATAATATATGGACAATAAAACGCAGCACACTGACTGAGTGTAAAAGCGACGGTTGCGGGTTTGATTCCCTTTCGGGGAACGAATTGTTATCACTTTCTCGCGTTCTTATGGTTATTCCTTCCTTTCGCGGCGTGGATTTTAGTAACTCAATAGTATTCAAATTGGGTTTGGTTTGAACACCACTTTTTTTTGTGGAATTCAGCGTGAAGATAAAAAAATACAATTACACTTTATATTATAGAGACCAGTCTTGGCGCAGGGGCACAAGTGTGTGACTGAAAACGCGACTGGTTGTGGGTACGATCCCCATTCGAGGAAATGAAAAAAAATATTCAAATTTATATTTATGTACATTCTTCGCTCAAAACGCGTCGTTGAGCCCCACCACTCAGCACGTAATACCTCCAGAATACGGCAGAAAATGGGGAACGAAGTGTCCTAACACTAGGCACCCTCAACCTACCCAGCTATGTACAGGATACAGCGTGAAGCTTATTATATTATATTATATTGCAACTCGAGATAGGTAACATTTGTAGAAAGCTGTTACCGAAACTACCATCAGCTAAAGTGAACTGGAAGCAGTAATATTATTGAAAGCTAACATTTTACATAAACCTCGAACCTAAATTACCTTTATAGCAGTTGAATAACCAAATCCTTTTGTACCAAATGGATACTATCAGCACTCAATCACATTTCCTGTTCAGTAATTCTTATAAACGAACAAGATAACTTTAACGTTTTGCAAATTCAAAAATTATGCTTGACTCGAGCTGCCACCGCCATAACTTTTCTTTCAGACCACAGTCGGAAGCCTTTTAGAATGCAAATGTCTCCTGCATTTCGACTCTTTTGAAAACTATTTCTTAAAAGAAGCTAACTCGAACATTGGAGATTTCCAGAGATGAAGCCATTTCGTGAAATTTCGCAGGATATTAGATGACATTTGCTTCCAACATCTCTTAAGACGAAAAAATCCAATACTGTACTGTTACTTTATTACCATACAGGACCTTTAGTGATTCTATGATCAACTATCTCACTATTTTTAACCATTTTCTGCAGCAGGAGATTATTAATTTGACTGTATTTTTTTTGTTTTGTTTGTTACCTCAGAACTGTTGACTGGGTGAACCGATTTTGATTCCCAATCGAGAACATGTAATATTTAATGAATTGAAGGAAATAAAAGTACGGCGTATATAGTAAAGGAGCATTTCATTTCTCCCAATTAATACACAATGCCAAATGAAACGGAAGTGCCTTTATGAGAACGGAGTGTCTTAACACTAGGTGTTAAGAATCTCTCTGCCTACCCTGCTATGTGGAGGTTACAACGTGAAGCTTAAAAAATAACTTTATTCCAAATGTTTTCTCAAAGAGAACATTTTCATCAGGAAAATAATTAATTTTATAAAGTAGGTAAAAGTTAAAACCGTTTGATGTTTCAGGCGAAATGTGAGTAATTTTTTCAGCTTCACGCATGGAGCAGGATAGTCAAAGGGACACTAGTGTTAAGACACTCCGTTCCCCCACTTTCCAATTAATTCTGGAGGCATTACGTATCGAGTGGCAAAACTCAACGCCGCACTTTATCTAAACACCAGAGCGATGAAATAATAATGTTAAATATTTCATTTCCTCGAATGAGCATCGAACCCACAACCTGTCGCGTTTATAATCGCTCTGCGCCACGACGGAACATGTGTTATTCTTTTACAATTTAATTTACACACGAGTGGATTGCCGAATATCCTAGAGTCGTGTTTTAAATTGCACAATAAGCACAGACTTGTTTATGTTTAATTCCTCGGTCCCTATAATTTGCTTTAGAACGGATTCCTTTCCGTTATTACGTTGTGCAATTACAACGAATCCCGTTGAGTTGCACAGCGAGTGTCTGTTTTACTGTTTACTGTACACAAATAAAACTATTGTGCGCTCGTGAAATTATATTCCCGTTGACATTGTGAATATTTGCTTTAATTGAAATTGTATTTTCACTAATTCTTTACTTTTCTTTATAGCTTCACGCTGTATCCCGCACACAGCAGGGTAGGCAGAGGGAGCCTAGTTTTATGACACTCCGTTCACCATTTTTCGTTCGGCGAATTGTGGAAGCATTGGTGTTGAGTGGCGGAACTCAACGCCGCGCTTTACCTCTATACCAGAGGGAAGAAATATTAAATATATCAACTTATAAACTGTCGTTTTTATAATCACCCCTACCAGCCCCTACAATTTTTCTGCTCTAATATCGGCATGTTCTTGTGACGATAAATTTAAGCGACGAGAAATAGAATCGAACCAATATGACTGTACTTATTCACTTATAAATTTTCAGCGTAGACGAAAAATAATTAAGTAGTTAAGGCACTCCACCACCAAGCTTCCGTCTATATAAGGACATTGCGAGATATACGTAATTTGTGGAGCCAGACCATGGAAGTACTTAAATTACTCCTGTTTGAACGATCCATAATTATTATAATTTTGAGGCCAGTCGTGGCGCAGGGGCACACAGTGTGACTGTAAAATCGACTGATTGTGGGTTCGATCCCCACTCGAGGAAATGAAATATTTATTTACATTTATATTTTCATTGCTTCGCTCTGATGTCGGGACAAAACGCGGCGTTGAGTTCCGCCACTTAACACACAATGCCTCCAGAACACGGCGGAAAATGGGGAACGTAGTGTCTTAATACTAGGTTCCCTCTGCCTACCCTGCTATGTGCGGGATACATCGTGTAGATAACTGATTTATTAAATTTTTTATTTGACGAGATTTTTGATTTTTACGATTATTTCACATTTTAAATGAAACTATTTAACCGCATGCATCGCATATTAAGTATCATACATTTTTGGAAACCCGGGTAGACTGACCACGTATACCCGCGACCACGGACTACTGCAAAATGTTCGAAACGTAAAAAAAGTTAAAAAAATTTACAATACTAAGTATACACGTGTAATCCATTTGAGGCCGTGGCGCAGGGGCACAAAGTGTGACTATAAAATCGACTGGTTGTGGGTTCGTTCCCCACTCGAGGAAATAATATATTTATTTACGTTTATATTTTCATTTCTTCGCTCTGGTGTCAAGGCAAAGCACGGCGTCGAGTTCCGCGACTCAACACGCAGTGTCTCTAGAACTTGGCGGAAAGTGAGAATGGAGTGTCTTAACACTAGATTCCCTCTGCCTACCCTGCTGTGTGCGGGATTCAGCGTGGAGCTGATTTATTTGATTTATTTAAATTTTTTGTAGGTGGTTTCGCGAACACCACGAACAACTAATACCAATAGAAAAAACAGCGCTTTGGGCACGAGCGTCGGTGGTCGGCGGCCTGCTCAGCATACAGAGGCTACAGCGTGAGGATGCTGGCAGATTTATCTGCTGGCTCAACAATACGGCTGGCGGAGAATCTGCTCATTTCACTATCATTGTTACAGGTATTATTGAAATATTTTAAGTATAACATTGCCTTATGTTGAATAGAAAAATTATAATAATTTAAAAATATATTTTGTAATGATCTCACGATATATAACATTCTGCATACCAATGCCATATAGTATGTGAGTTATCAATTAAAGTATTGGATGAATGGATTAACAATTTATAAGATACCTATTTAATAGCAGATTAAAGGACCAGGCCAGTTGTGGTGCAAGGACACAACCTATACGCCACAACGCGCTCCACGCGTGTCACTATAAACACGACAGGTGTTGGGTTCGATTTCCATTCGAGGAAATAAAATATTATTTTCATTTTTCCGCTCTAATGTCAAGGCAAAGCGCGGCGTTGAGTTCCGCAAAACACGCAATGCCTTCAGAAATACGAGGAACGAAGTGTCTCGCCTCTAGTTACTCTGCTATGTAATACAGAAACAAGAATACAGCGTAAAGCTAAAAAAAACGGAAAAAAATATAATAAAGATCTAAAAATATATATATGTAAAATTGTGCACTCAATAGCTTCACTCAACAGCTTTTGTTATGGCCTATATTATGTTCATATATAAAGTTTTTGTTTTTTACAACAGAGGGTTATGTTAAAGTTATTCGTGCGTGAGAAACGTATTTTTCTGTCATATTCGACGCACGCGGGCCTCACTGCTCACTGCCTGACGTGAATAGCACGCACGTTGTATGAGTATATACGACTACAGATGTTGGGTGTATAGATACGAGAGAACGATCTCTCGAACGCTGTTTCCTGTGTTTATAGGTATTATATTATATGAACTTTTAGTTGTTTCGAGATATGTTTTAATATTTCGTTTTCCTACTAATATTGTAATTGTGAAGGTTTGTAAGGATGTTTGTTAGGTTTTTACGCAAAAACTGCTGAACTTTAGCCTTAAAAACAGAATAGCAAGGATGTAATTTATATCAAAAATAATGTATATTTTGGTTTTAATATAATAATGTGTTTAAGCGGGCAAAGTCGCGTGTGGGTCGGTAGTATAATAATAATTCATCAACGTAAAATACAATTAAAAATGAGAATTTACACAGGTAACTAATCTTACGACTCTGAAAATTATAATATAGAGCAAAAAAACGACATATCCATATACAATAAGTAATTGTATCCTTTTTTAGTACTAAAAACCTCAAATCCTCAGTCAAATCAAATCAGAAATTTTCAATGAAATACTTACAAAAAATAAACACGCACCCTCTTTACAGAACCAATATCCGTCCGTATAAAACCAGAACTACTACGAACAAAATCCAACGCAGACGTCAGTTTCGAGTGCAAAGTGTCTGGTCACCCCATAGAAGTGGTATATTGGATACATGATGGCAAAGTCGTGAAAGACACTGAGAGAATTCGAATATCCCAGGATGGATTGAGACTACATATCAAAAATTCACAACAAAATGACCAGGGCTTGTATCAGTGCTTTGCAAGTAACACGAGAGATCAGGCGTATGGGGTTACGGAATATATTATCGATGGTAAGTATTGCCTTTACATAAATTTATGTGAAGTTTTTACATTTTCTTTTTAGTTTGGAGATCGTTGTGGACTTAAAATATTTAATTTTGTTGTAAATAAATATGCAAGAGATAAATAATATATTTAATTTAAATTACAAATAAGTATGTAAAAATTAATGTGTCAAATGTGTATCTATCAGATATTGCTGTCCACAAGTGGTTAAACTGGCCCTAAACCTTATAATACTAGATAATATAGGCAATTCTAAATAAATTAAAAATTAAATCAAAAATTCGAAATAGATAGTTGTATATTAAATTTTTATAAAAGATTTTCCTTTACTAAATGTTTATATATACATCGCACATAAAGGATCTGCCTATATACCTAATATATAGGTATATAGACAGATAAAGGGTGCGATGTTTTGTACTACCAATAAATGCCTTCCTCCCATTTCGTATTTCCCACCGCTTATAAAGGTGTCTTCTCCGAAGATAACATTGTTGCTTTGTCACATTTTATAATATAATATAACATAGACAAGTAAGCCAAATATCATTTCTGAATAAATATTTTAATTAAACCATCATATCAAATCACATTTGTACATACAGGAGGAACCTATTTGAAAGTATTTTTAAAGTGTTATTCAACACTTAGGAAAGAAAAATACTTATTTAGAAAATGTATAAAAATTTGAACGGAACGCGACTCGAACCCGCGTCTATTTGATGGCTTTGTGAGTGCGGGCAAATAGGTAATACACTTGGTGACTGGTGTATTTACTTGCATTTCATGCAGATTTCTATTCGTACTTACGCCACCGCTATAGATTTAGCACAAGTAAGGTTGAGTTAGTTAAATTTCAAATTCAATAATAATTTATATAAAAAAAAGACTCTATTATATAGAAATCTATTTATTTTACGTTGCCATTACCAATACATAGTATATAATGGACAATAATTTTCATATTATTTCATACTTAGCAAGCCGAAAGTTATATAGTTTACCGGTAATATATACATAGATACAACAAATGAACGTTAATGAGATATTTCTTTTCTAGCATCAGAAGGCCGGGGGCGAGCAACAGGGAACCGATCGAGGCGCGCACCCTTCGCGCGGAACACTCACACACACGACAACGACTGGAATTTTACCGGCACGAGAGGTAAAAAAAATATTCTTCTTCTATTATTCTATATATCATACAACTATGAATACATAGAATGCTATGTAATCGTAGTTATATGTATAAATCGGAAAACTTCTAAAGAGATTTATTCATACAATCAATAATTACAAAATAAATTACTTATTTTTTACCAATATCGTAAAATGCAGGAAGATTTGTGAAGAAAGAAAAGTAAATCAAACACCAAATTCTAAACCAAGAAAGTATAAATCTTATGTTTAGCTTAAGTGACTACATCATTTTTAAACAAGACTATAAACAAGAAGGGCATAAACGCTCCGTTGAGTTCCGACAAGGTTCCACTAGGTTCACTTTGATATGTGAGCGTGAAGCTGAAAAAAATACATGACAAGCGTTCGCTATACAATTTTACACTGAAAAAATATATATATGTATATATATATTTTCTCTCAACGCAAATAAAATCCCATTTTTCTCATATAATTGACATATAAATCAATATTTTTCCATTTTTCTAATAGATTTATATTTCCATTTCCTCGCTCTGGTCTCGAGACAAAGCAGCGCAGCGTTGAGTCCTGCCACTCAACACGTAATGCCTCCATAATTCGGTAGAAAGTGGGGAACGGAGTGTCTTTACACTTCGTTCCCTCTGCCTACCCTGCTGAGTGCGGGATACAGCGTGAAGCTGATTTATTTATTTATTTCTTACATAAGAACATAAATCCTTACCTTACAAATTTTAAGAGATTATTTTAAATTAGAAAATTTAAAATTAATTAACACCTTCAAACCAGTTACCAGTAAGAGCTGAGTGCATAATGAATAGCTTCAGTGTCTTTCACTTATGAGGCAGACAGAGAAAACGACTCAAAAAAACTGCACTTTCTTCTCGGCGTTTTTTGCGGTTTTCACTTTGCCTTAATCAGACTTTAGATTCTGTTCAGTATATACTTGTAGCTATGCGTATTCATTTCACGTGAAAATTTAACTGACGGGGCAGAAAAGAATGTAAATAGGTTTTTATTATAATTAAATAAAATCAAAATCGTGAAGCTGATTTAATCTTTTTATTTAATGATAACTATAGTGTTTGTATCTATTAAATAGATATGTAGCATTGTCTCATGTACACCGGTAGAGGGGGGGAGTGTTGTCACTGACGCGGTACAGGTCGGATGTCCTCCCGCGCTGCTGCTGATCTGGTGTAGTGTTGAGCCAGTGATAGTGTTCTCAGTAATATTTAAGTGTGCATAGTGTCTGTGGGTCCATACACTACAATTGGCAACGAGGATAAAGGTATGAAAGCTAGTATTAATAAGAAACGTAAAAAAAACGCGCGAAAATAAGGATAGATATCAATAAAATGATTTTTAGAAAAAATATTACAAAAGTAACTAAAATTACTAATTTATTGTTATTCTTACTATTTGTTGTAAATATAATTGACAAATACAGAGAAATTATAAATATTATTAATGTAATCATAAAATGAATCTATGAATACTCATTATTACTAATATGAGTAAATTAAATCACATAGATTTGGATTTATTATAAAGTAGATTGTATTGATTATGCAGTTCTTATCTATATATTATAAAATTTACAATGTAGCGAAATTTTGTTGACACCTCAATTACATGGAATTGGCGGGTTACATGTAAAATAATTTTATACAAAGCCATATTATGTTTATTTGATTAATCGCCGCATTTTGTGCTAGTAGAATATTAATATTAATTATAATATATTTTTAATACTATGACAAGTTACATTTTACTAATGTAATTAAATAGATTTTCTTTTTATTTATTAGTTTTCAATTTCCCGCCAAAATGTTCAACCACAGAATAAAAAACTATTATCAACGTTACTTCAATAAGAGGTTGCGTAATATGTCGCCCCGACAAGATTTCGACTCTTTTAACCAAAAAAAAATATACAGAGACCATAGTGGCGCAGTAGGATGGCGTCTAGCTATGAAGGCGATGGTTGAGGGTTTGATTCCTGCTCAATTGAGTGTTTATTTTTAAAATATATTTATTTATTACGATTATATTTAACAAAGCGCGGCGTTAAATTCTGCACTCGGCGCGCAAGGTCTTAAATTCTAATTTGGGGGTTACATTGAATTAATTTAAATTAGCATGTTTTATTATACTATAATAGTTACTTTTAAATTACATTTATATAAAACTAGCAGCTCGCCCACGGCTTCGCCCGTTTAAAATACATGATTATTGATTTAATATGCACAATTGATTGACAACTATAATGACTTCTAATATGATTTTTTTTACGACATTATCGTCAAAGAATTTTTGATTGTTTAAAATAAAAAAATACGACCATTGTTGATATTTGATATTTATAAAATATACATAAATCTAATTATTTATTACACGTATATATTTTTGTAATTTTATGTTATTTTTACCTATATAATATACTCTGTTAAATGTGCTGATGTCAGTGAATAATTTAATTTACTCATTCAGAAACAGCCTTAAATGTTAAATTATTGATTTGAAGGATTCATAATATTCTT
>DWQW01002306.1:0-27627 GCA_018249695.1 Heliconius erato demophoon | reverse complement strand
TAAATTCTAACAAAAAAATGAAAAATAAAAAAATATTTGTAAAAACAAAAACCCCGACTGCAACATAGAAAATAAACAAGCCCAATAGTTTATTAGGATTAACAGTCGGGACCTATAAGTAATTCTTTAATCAATAAAATCTTTACCAAGAACCCCGCATAATTTAAAGAGGTGCCGACTGCTAATCCTAATAAACTATTGGGCTTGTTTATTTTCTATGTTGCAGTCGGGGTTTTTGTTTTTACAAATATTTTTTTATTAGTTTGATGCAGTCGGGGTTTTTGTTTTTACAAATATTTTTTTTTTCTAATAAGTAACACAGAACTGAAGGGGCGTAATGCTAATACCAATAAAACTAACATAAACAGCGTAGATGTATTTATATTAATATTATATTGTTGCGGTCTGGAGACAAAACGGTATAGTACCTATTATGTTTTGCCACCTTACAAGTTGTCGTAGATTTGAGTGTATAGTACATAGATATACGAATGTTACCAGACCGATTTTTTCCACGTATATACATACATATTTATAAAAAATTGTCAGAAAATAGAACATTACATATCTTTTTTCAAAGTGAAACTAAAGTTTTAGAAACAGATAAAGCCGATAAAAAGAAAAAAAATGTAATTTAACCATTAATAGTCATAAATTACTCTAACAACGATATAAACATCGTGAATTCAATTTTTATTTACATTATTTATTCGAACGTATGCACAATTTTAGCATAAAGAGAATTTTAATATGTTATTGTATACTATTTTTAGTATGGCGAGACGTTCATTGTCAAATCAATGTATTGAATATGAGTGCCGCGATGTCTTTTTACATAAACATTAGGTCCTAAATAAGATTTGTCCGTACAGCCCACTTGAGACTTGTTTTCGTTAGATTCTGTAAGAATATTAAATATTTAAAGGACAATTTTGCCTAATATGATTATTCAAACTCACTGGGGTTATATAAAATTGAATATTCGTAAAAACGTCTCCACTAATCATTCTTTTAGATATTTTAGGCAGCGTCGTTAATCTTTAAGTAGAAAATTCCTCAAAAGATCCAGAATCCAGATCTCCAGACCAAACACAGAATCAAAAATGCTTTACACAATTTGCAAAAATCAAATCCTTTCGACCACTAAACAGCAACTAAATAACAAATATGCTCACATAAAATATTAATAGTGACGCATCTGACATAATTTACAACTGATTTTATTTCGCTTGTCGTAAAATTCCAATTTGTATTAAATTTACGAACCTCATTATACTGGACTAATTACAAACGTCAGATTTTCAAGAATATTAGGCAATATTTTTTTTCAGCTTCAGCCTGTATGCCGCATAGTAGGCAGAGGGAACCTTGTATTAAAACACTTCGCCCCCCGCTTTACGCCGAAATCTGGAGGCAATGCATATCGAGTGGCGGAACTCAACGCCGCGCTTTGCCTTGCACATATATAATACTAAAAATAATATTTACATTACAGTGAATTTCATAAAATTTTACATTCCAGTGCATAAAATGTCGCTAGAAGTTGATGTTTTCAAGTTAGCAAGTAGGTAAGAAAACAATTTCCTAATAAATAAATTTGCACTCCACATATAATATAAAGGTAACACTAAAATTTTGACATGGAAATGACGAAAATGTGATAATTAAATTGCCACATCTGTATAGACGAGGCCACGCAATATTAATAAATAAATATTATGGCATCATAGTTCCGCTTAGTTATTTTAAGAGATACAAGTAAGTATATCCTGTTGCAATGCATTGTTGTTCATTAAAGGACTACAATTTTTATCATTTTAATAATAAAAATATTGAAAAAAACGTTTAGTACTTCCTCGATTATTTTGTCAATTTATAACTCTTGGTATTTTTGATAAGTCGTGGCGCAGGGACACAAAGTGAGACTGTAAAATCGACTGGTTGTGGGTTCGATCCCCACTCGAGGAGATGATATTTACTTAAATTTATATTTGATATAGTAATCTACATATACTTGGAGTTTAAATAAATGCCAAACAAGACTAGGTGCATTTATTATTATACTGTAAAAAGGTTGGGCGTATATATACACTACAATACAACAATCTTTAATAAATATTTTTCGTAACATAGTCGAAATACAAATAAAATATTTTATTCAATGATTTTGTATATTAAGAATTTCACGTGAAATTATCATTTAAAAAAGTGATTAGAATTTGAAATGACTAGATATATGTGCTAAATATTCAAAATAGCAGAACATTATTTGTCACTTTAGAAAGATAACGTTTTTTTATTAAGATTTATGTAAAAATAGATAAAATGGTCATATTTTCATTAATTATCATAATACAATACATTTACAATCCGAAACACTGCGTGTTGGCGGAACTCAACGCCGTAATAAAATATTTAGATCCATTAGATTAGTTATATCTAAAAAAATAAACTAGAGGCGAATCGTGGCGCAGGAGCACAAGCATGTGACTGTAAGCGCAGCAGCACAAGCATGTGACGGGTTGTGGGTTCGATTCCCACTGGAGGAAATAGAATATTTCATATTTTTATTTGCTCGTTCTGGCAACGAGGCAAAATGCGACGTTGAGCTCCGCCACTTAACACGCATTGCCTTCAGAATTCGGCGGAAAATGGGGAACGGTAGTGTCTTAATAGGAACGGAGTGTCTTAACACTAGATACCCGGACTTAAATATATTTCGCTCATAATTAAAAACTTTTTTTCAATTATGATAGAAATATATCAAGCTCTACCTTTCTTAGAAAAGACTTGACCAAATATATTTATGCTAACTAACTTCTATTGTAAGACTCCTTAATATTTTAATTGAAATCAAGTGAAAAAATATTTAATTATTAATGTAATATGAAAATTTTATCACGACTACTATAAATATTTTGAAAAAAGTACTGTCTAGACTGAGTACACAATTGTTAATATGCACCTTAAATTTAAGCTTACTTTTGTACTTTATTAATAAACAAAAACGGGATAAAGGTTCCATTGTGGTTGGGTTAGTAAGCCAATAAATGGAGAAATCTAATCCTATATAATTTAATTTGAATTTTTGTTAGATTCTAACACTGTCATAAATAAGGATATCCATAGCAAAACTACTAACTAGTTTTAAAATGCAAAATTTAATGTGGGTGGACTAACCTCTTTATGATTGTCACATTCCAGGTCGTTTACCTCAATTTATAATTTTTTGGTTCATTCTTTTCTTGGGTAAGATTCAGCTTTGTAGATTTTTCTCACTCTTCTATAAAATAAAACTACAAAGAAAATTACATATTTTTAACATTTTATAAAGTGTTATTCCACACTTAGGAAAGAAAAGTTATAAAAAAATTTACGTAGAAAGATTTAAGCCCGCGCCTCTTGGAAACCGACCAGGCGCTCTGACCACTAAGCCATACGTTCTCATCGAGCTACGTCGAAATTCTTATACGCTTGTTGCAACTTATTTATGTTGTTAACATCTCTGAAGGAAGATTTTTACAAATTTCCTATACCTAAATATCAATTATTAATATCCTATATAATTATTTAGAATTATCATTTGGCGAGAGCGAATACTATTTATTAAATATTTGTAATGTTTTTCATAGAAACACTTAAGAAAGAAAAATACTTTTGAAGAAAACGTATAAAGATTTGAACGTAGGATTTGAACTCGCCTCTTGGAAACCGTCCAAGCGCTCTATCCACTAAGTCATACATGTCCATGCTAACAATATAAATAAGTCGTAACAAGCTTATAAAAATTTCGACGTAGCTTGATGAGAACGTTTGGCTCATGAGGCCATATACTTATTATCTATCCTAATATAACAATTAAGAAATGTACTGTCAATAAAATGATAAATGTGAAATATGAAAGTTAGATTAAATAGGATTTCTATACAAATTCACACGTCCCAAACACAAAAAATGATGGTTTTATCATTTAAACTATCATCGTAATTTTTCCCTTTGCAATTTAACCCTTTTTCCTAGAGTGCTTTTTCGTGGACATAATTTACACCATAAACATAATTTTAGTAATGTTGAACTTAATAATATTTCCTTGCATTTTATGAAAATATAGAACATTAAAACGCATTTATTTGATATAAAGTAGCATTCAATTCTAAATATTTAATATAATTGTTTGCTATTTTAAACTTACATAATGAATAAGATGATAAATACTTTTAGTGACCGACCGAAGTTTCGGTTTCGGTCAGTTTCAACCATAAATGCTAGTTTTGGCCAAAAACCGGCCGTTCTACCAATTTTTGTAGTGCTTGAGTGATAAAATCACCCGGTCCGGATATAAAGTAAATCTCAATAAATAATTAATATTATAATAAAATATTTGTAAAAACAAAAACCCCGACTGCATAAAACTAATAAGTAAGTCCAATAGTTTATTAGGATTATATAATAATAAGTAATTTCAGTTCCTTCAGATCCAACGAAAAAATAATCTGCAGAAAAACAGAATAGGAGAAAAAAGAATTGGGCGGATGAAGACCATGAAATTTGGAATAAGTACTTACTTAAAGTTGCATTACAGAAAACTTGCAATGTTTCACAATACATTTGCATATAAAGTACAAGGTGAATTTCACGAAATCCTAAAAAACTAACAAATTCTAACAAATCTCAGCTTTTTAAAGTAAATAATCTTTGAGAAAACCATTTTTTTACTGTTACTTGGGACAAATACATAATGTATGAAGAAACAAAGACAGCTTCCATCCGTTTGACATTTAAATTACAGAAAAAGTTTTGTAATTGCAAATGTAAAATAAATGAAGGACATTTTAATTAAAATAATTAAAATGTCCTTCATTTATTTTACCAATGAATAGATATACTCGTATATATTTATTACAACGGATCTAAACGATCACAATGAAATTTATGATTTCCTTATTCATACACAACCTTTGCGAATAAAGTCCAATAGAAGAAGAGCAATAATAAAGACTAAAAACACTTTTTGGTTATTTTTTATTTCACAGAGGTTATTTAAAGGTTTCTTTGATGACTCAATCTAAAGCAACAAATTGTTTATTATAAAAAAAAACACTATAACTCACTAATCTAATTTATAAACATAAAAAAAGTATTCTAGATATTCTAGATGTAATTATACATACTTATCATGTATTTAAATATAAATTCCAATGACGAAAACAATATAAAAACAAAAAAAATAAGAATACTCGGAGTTCTCCACTCAATATGTTTACGGCATCTTATTTCTTCGTGTTGTCTTATCTTAACTGTTGCATATATTGCCGAAGTTTGGCAAATCCTGTTTTGCACACACACAAAAATATATTTTTAAAATAAAATTAAATAAATAACTGTGAATTATTCTTACTGGTTCCGCAAAGGACTGGGATATTTAGTGTATCCAAAATTCAACTTAAAGATACTGAACTCCCTGAACTTTTTTCTACAGCAAGAACCATACATATAAATCTTAAACAAATATTCCATTTTTAAAATAAAAATATTATCTTTTGGTACAGGTCCCATTGTTTAAAAAAAAATATTATTAAATTGTTCACGTTGTTACGTCGTGGATTTGTCATTCGAGTTATTTTTATTGATATTGCATCCACGGCAACGAAGTCGTTATTGTAATCATTTAATATATAAAATTACTGACGAACAGTAGACAAACTCGTTTTATTAATTATCATATTATGCTTATAAAGGCTTACGGTTAGTCACGAATTTTATAAAAAAATTATATAAAACAAACCAAGATGTTTTATTGAGAGAAATCAATTTTTAAAGCTTTATGCAGCCTCAGTTTAAAAGGGTATGCTTTAAATAAGCTTTAATCACATCTTACCTGCATAAACTAATATGAAGTATTTAACGTGTTTCGTTGTCTTTTTGCCGAGCATAAAAAAGTTACATTTCCGGAGATGTTATATTTCCTATAAATCTATACGTAAAAACATAAAATTTCTCAGGAGATTTTGTTAGACAAAATTTATGGGACAAATGTAACATAGGCATACACTTTGTTGTATTTTTACTATTATATGCAAAAATAGGGAACTTTATGAGAAACCCATAAGAAAATATATCTCAATCTTCAAGGAGCTTTAAATATTTTTATATAAGCCAAACTCTATAGGATAAACAACGACTTTACTCTACTATTGAAATAATACGTGTAAGAGTACCTATTTCGAATGTATCTGTTATCAATCTGTATGTAAATATATAGTATTATTTCAATTTAAATATACATACAGGATTTTATGATCTCCATTTCCTTTATAAATTGAACAATTACGTGAAGAACTGAACTTATAAATTACAATTAATACACGAACTCAGATTTTAATGACTTTAAAACTGATAATTGAATTAATGAATTGAATGCCGGTAAGAGTTTTATTTTTTATTTTAATTAAACAGGATAATATATATTTTTAAATAAAAACTCGTTAGACTAAAAAAATACATTTAAATTATCAATAAAAATAACAAGATACAAAAAGACTAGGTACAAAATGAGTGCCAATGTAACTATTTTTAATTGAGTCTAATATACGAATGAAATTAAGAATATTTTAAGAAATTAAGTAAATCTTTTTTATATTTTTATATTAATTAATTAATGTTAACCGTTGTGGCATAGCGCGACAGGGTGAACTAACTATCAAAGCGGTGGTTATATGTTCGATGAAACTCAAAGGAATAATATAAAATATAAAGAGTTTTCATTTCTCTGCTTTAGTATGATAAAGCGTGGAGTTAAGTTCCGACTTCCGCCACTCAACTCAACGCGACGTGGGGCAGCGTGCGACTGGCCGGATTTGTTTTTTAATTTTCTCACTATAGTAACCCAAAGTGCAGCATTGAGTTTCGCTACTTAACACTCAATATCCCAATTTCGAATACCGAAACATGGCCGACGATTAATATTGGTTATTATTATTATTGGTTTTAATTGCGTATCCTGCCCGTACTTATGGCGATATAAGGGACATAGTGTAGAGTTAAAAATAAATTGCCTTATAACTACTCAGAAAATTTCTTATCGCCTGACAGTCACTATACTGGTTTGTCGAGTTTAAGTAATTTCTAGCCAAACTCAATTATGATTTATTTTGGATAATAAAATGAATTCATACAAAAATATAAAGTTCATGATAATTTAAGTACAATTTTTTTCAAATGTAAGTAATATATTTTTTATGTATTTTTTTTTTAATTTCGAATCATGAATCGATCTAGCCGTTTGTTTGTATGTTGGTGTAAATGGTGTAATTATCATCACTACATAAAACATATGTTTATAGATTATTCTATAACTACAAAAAAACATCTTCGTCGAAAACTATATTTTTATGCTTAATATATTTTTCGTGTAAATCATATTTATAAATAATTATATATTTAAATGACATGAGATATGACGATGTCATATCTAGTTTGATTAAAAATCTTTATGTTTTAAAATAATATATAAATATCCATTAACCCTAATTGGCGCCTCGACGTTATAGACACTAAAGACCACATAGACATTTTATATACCTATTATTTAAATTTTTAACACTTCATTTATGCCACAATATGTGAATTATCATAGTTATTAGAATTTAGTAAATTACGCACAAAATAAAAAATATTTTCTTTATTGTTAAAAACATATGTTATAGATCGATATTAATGAAATTGAAAGCTTTTAGGACTGTATCGATTCGCAGAGGAAATTAATTTCGATATAAACAACTTAAACCAATGGCCAGAAATGTTTTGGCAGTATGGCATACATATATGATTGAATAGCACTTATCCACATAACACAATAATGGCTAAAGATTTTGAAATAAACACAAATTTAAAATAAAAAAAAAACCTATATCTGTGCACAGAATCACAAAATTAACAAAACAATAATAAAAAGAGTGGCGACCACAGTTACGCAACAAGGTTATTAATTATTATATACTGCATAATATCATTCTTTTAATCTGTCATTTTCCTCTTATTTTGAATCGGTCTAGTTTAACGTAGTTAGTTTATCTTAAGTACTTCCGTTTATAACGGCCATTCATAATAAGATCACATGGCAATACAATTTCACTTCTAAATTAAATTCCAAGAGATGGAAGAGTAATGTATAGTAAAATTATAAAACCGAATAGCTTGTTTGGTTAAACGTTAATCTCCGGAAACGTTAATCTCACTGGTTCGAATAGAAAAACTCTGTTGCTTTTTAGGGCTCCGTACCTTTTAAGGAAAAAAGGAACCCTTATAAGATCACTTTGTTGTCGGTCTGTTTGTCTTCCTGTATGTATGTAACGCGTATTTCGACACTATAAAGGGAATTAAAATTAATAGGATACTTCCGGTAAATCTAGAATGATGAAATTTGGTAACTAGCATCTACAGATAGTATTAATATAGTAAAAAATCTGAAAACTAAACATTTGTGGTTAAATCCTAAAAAAAATGCTTTAAAAAGGGGGCAACATTTGCCATTAAAGCGGCTAGTTCAAGTGAGGTATCAGATGTAAGGGCTCTGGCTAAGCTAAAGCTAAAATTTTGAAGGAACTCTCGGTGGGTGAACCCGATTTGCGCTTGTCCGGTTTTTTATTGTTATTATTTCTTACACTACAAACTTATGGTTCGTATCTTTTGTTATCATATACAATTCTTTTTGTTATTTATTTATGTCCTTAATCCACCATTGGTGACATATGTATCTGTGAGGGTGGGGAGGATCGAAAAAATTGTATAAGATTTTGACCCGCCGTCGATGTGCCTCTCTCTGCCTCATTTTACATCTCCTTCAATTTATTATTTCCATGACAACACCGCAAATGTGCGTTTTAGAGTTTTAGCATCAACCAGGTCCTTGCGACCGGCGTTAAATTGACGTAAGTAATTTATTCAAAGTTGATTTGTATTTTCCTTTTTAAATTTGCAAAAGTAGTGTTATATACTCATTTATTAATCAGCTCTTTGAATATTTTTTTGATATTTTTTTAAAATATGTAATACATTGTCACATTTTGATTAGAAATGTCTTACAAAAACGGACAGCGTCGACTCGAAGAACTCGCACGAAAAGCCATTTAATAAAAATTTTTCACAAACATGATGGGCTTCTTCTATTGATGGTACATACAAAAAAAGTCTAATAATAGGCTTATTAGACTTTTTTTGTATGTACCATCATGCCTTGTCTGATTTAGTTGCCACTTCTACTACTACTACTCTGATTTATGGCACAAAGAGCACTGCTGAACTTATGAAGTAAAAACATGGTTTCTACAAAAAGAAGTGAAATCCCACCAAAAACATTTTGTAGAAAACTGACAAGTCTCGATGAAGCTGTTTGTTTCTCCATAAAAAGTAATGACATCTCTAGGTAAATCCAAGGCAATTTTAAAGTTCCTTACTGCGATTTTTTTATATATAAACTATATATTTTATGTTACTTCGCCGTTGACTTGAATATTCAACGGTCGATCATATAATTGTTGTTTATTTACAGGATGTTTTTGGTGGGTTGTAATATCTAATATATTTACATAAAAAATGCATAGAGGAATAAACGCAAACATTAACAAACATTGAACATTAAGGGAAGGGGAGGGGAGGGGACGGGGAACTTAAAACAAATCAAGTGGATATTAAAAGGGGAACCGACGTCCAGGCAATATTCACCCTGTGAGTGGTCCCTGGCCTTATCCGGCCAGTGCCAAAGACCATGTACACAATTCCATTTGACAGTAAATTTATTGGACTTTTTTGCTTCGATATTTTTGTCTCAATATAAAGAATTCACACCTTATAAACATAAGCTTTCATATAACGTAGACTTTCGCAGAATTCCAATTTACCTCCTTTACAATTTTCGTAAAATTCTTGTTGAGGAGAATTTTCGTGAAATTCTTGTTGAGCTTTATAGTAAATATAAAATACCAACATGTTACCTATTAAAATTCAATTAAGTTTTTAGATTCCCTAAAATTATGTCAATTCTTTTATAAAATTATAGTACATGCACAATATAACAAAACATATAACATATGGTGATTGAATAATGTTTACTTTTTTTATGACACGTCCCTACCCGGTAAGGCTGGATAAGCTATAAAATACAGGCAACGTGTTTTGACAAACCGACCCCCATAAAATATAGGAAAAAAATAAATATTGCAGGTAAAAGAGATACATAGCAAAGATAGATAGACATTTACAAAATTAATATTTTATATAAAATCCTATGAAATTAAAGAATTTTTAAGTAGGTATTCAAGAAAAAATAATGAAAATGATCAATTTTTTTAGCGTCATGTTGTATCCCTCACACAGCAGACTAGGCAGAGGGAATCTAGTGTTAAGATACTCTGTTCCCCATTTTTCGCCAAAATTCTAGAGGCATTGCGTAGTGGCAGAACTCAACGCCGCCATTTGCCTCGACACCAGAGCGAAAAAATTGAAGTATTAAATATTTAATATTTACACACTTTGTGCCCCTCACACTTTGTGCCCCTGCGCCACGACTGGCCTCATAGATAATATATATTATAATAAACTTAAATTTATTGTTTACCTAATTTCTACTAAATGTACTTTTTTTCTCTTCAGCTTCCGCTGTACCCCGCATGTAGCAGAGTAGACAGAGGAAGCCAACCTGTCACCACGCCACGAGTGGCCTCAAAGTACATTCTTTGTAAGCTATATTTTTCTTAGCACTATGTTCGTCTTCTTCCTTACTTTCTTTTATAACTATGAAATTTTATTGGTACTTCAGATTAGCAAAGTTAAAAAAAATGCAATGCATAGTTCTAAATTTAATTTATATCTTACTAAACAATTTATACGTAAAACTGTCCTATCCCTGTTAATGCCTAGATTGCGTGATTCATTTAAGGAATATCACAATAGCATCTGGCCATATTATGTACAACTTAAATTACGAAATCTAAAAGTTCTTAGAAAATATATATTTTTTTTTAATGTATTTACATATTTTTATTTCTTCATCGGAGTTGAGTTCCAGCACTCTAATACACACGGGGTAAGTGCAATTTGGGAAGCGGAGTGCCTTACCCTGCTACATGCGAGATACAGTGTGACGCTAAAACAACTCTTAACAGATACATTAAATTATTAAAATATGTATAAAACAAACTACCGTACATTTGACAATACAATATACACCTATGTATTTATAAATTGACATACACGTTGCTATGGCAACGCGTATTATTGCATATATATATACGTCAACGGGTCCTCTAGTCTTTTTAATTTCATCAGAAACCCAAAAACATTATGTTAGTCTAGCCTTCACATCAATTAAAATGTCACTGTAGGGATACACGACAGCTTGTGCAATATTTCTATTTGTATTTGTATGCAAATAACTAACTATTAATTTGACAGTTTGATTACCTGCACAATATCGATAGCCAAATTATACCCGAAATGAGAAAACGCAAACCCATAACAATATTTAACAATTGTTGTTGTTATTATCCATATTTTCTTTACATTATAGACAATGTTCCAAGCGAATGATTAAAAATGTCTTGACTAATGTAATGAAATAAATTTTACCTCTTTATTTCAATATTTAATTGACATCATAACCCTGTGAGTCATTCTGCTATGTTTGAAGAACTAAATATACAATCTACCTTCCCTAGCTTCATCCGGGTGTGAATAGGTAAAGTTTTTTATATAAGATCCTTAACCTAAACATATGAGTAATATTTGATTCAGTTCCCAGTAATTTCATATCTGTGACGTTTTCTAATGTATATTTAAAAGACATTATGTAAAACGCAAACAACTAAAACTAAAATAAGGATAGGTATTTAAGAATATATGAGTATACTAACTTTCTAAAGATGTTAAGAGATGGATTGCCAATTAGTAAATTAGAAATGATCTCTATAAGCGCGCTGCCTGAACTGTGAAAGATTTTTCATAGCAATAGACGTTAAATTAAGGACGCTCCTTAAAATCACTTTCTCAAAAAATAAAAGAAGGATCTTTTTAAACATTTAAACGATTAAAGAGACAGATTACCACGCAAACAAAGAGAAACAGAACTCACTCAATTTTCGGAAATCGAACACATGGTCAAGTTTGTATAAACCGATGATAAATCGAATAAACATATTTAGAAAGCCAGCTTTTCGAAGATCTTTTCGTTAGGACCAGGACAGCAAACATCAGCGTATTCTAATAGTTACAGGTAGAGATTGGGCAAAAGTTGGGTTGTGCTAACATTTTAAAAAAATGGAGCTGTTTAAGAGAACTCAGAGAATAATCTGTTGTTGTACTTAATTTTATTGAGAAGTTATCAAAATATGATGACAAACGTGACTATTTGTTTTATGCTATATTTATAAATGACATATGAACAGTGATTAATATAGAGAGTTGGTATATATACGAAATAAGATAACAAAAACAGAATACACGCCAGACTCAATCTCAACGGAAATCACTAATTTTATTAAAAAAAAAACTATAAATATATAGGTATCAAAAACCGCTTAAGTGCGAATCGGAATAGCTCACCGAGTGTTTCGTGCCAATATCAGGATTGTAGATCAACGTGAAGTAAAATATTTATAACTTGATAAACTTAAGTTTGCGTTCATATGCACTCATTTTGTTGCAAATAAATTACAAATATAATTTATAATTAATATTTCTATGCATTATTTATAAATTTCCATAATTTTTTTTTATTTTGTCCTTTATTAACGTTGTAAGTCCGCATTTCGTGACAAATTTCACAACTGTAGGTCTACGGGTAAATACCCCATAGGTTTTGATTACAAGGTGATTTTCATACAAAATGCAGCAAAATCGATGTAAAGATATCTTTTTATTGCGTTAACTTAAAAACTTGATTTTTTCTGTGCTTCAAGGGACCATAAATCTACATATTTCAGATTAAATTTAGCTTGATACCTTTACGCAATTTCGAGATAAATGGTCTTGACAGACAGACAGATGGACAACAAAGTGATTCTATAAAGGTTTTTTTTGAGGATCGGAATTCTAAAAAACCACAGGTTATAAATATTTTTAATATAATCTATTATAAAAAATATCCTACAATTATGTTTGGTCGCAATTCAATCAATTAATTAAAAAACAAGTTCTAGTCGCAATGAAATAAAAGCATGTTGATCAGATTTCTAATCAATATTACAGGATTCTTTTTTATTTTTTTTTATTAAATAAAAAAAAATTGACTGGATGAACCGATGATGAACCGATAGGATACTTATCTCAAATATAATTTAGATTTAATGAGTACTTCCTATAGTATTTGGCTTCAATAAACAAATTATAACGGTAGTAAACATCAAACAAGCAAGATTGATAGAAATTTTGAAAATGTAATTTTTATTACAAATATTGAAACGTTGTCATACCGTTAGAATGTAGACTTTATTTTGTTTACTGACCTGATACATTCTAATCTAAAAAGTTTATATAATTTACTTTTTATACATGTAAGGTCGGGATAAAGGTATTTTCATATTGTTCATACAAAGAAAAATATTTGGGTCATTTTCATCGTTGCCATCTTTCCTTGGGTAGTGGCATGATCCCATTCCTGTAGAAATTTCGAGATTGATGTTGTGCTACTCTTATTGATACCGCATTAAGTCCGTAAACCGCACAATTTTTTTTATTTTAATAACTACTAAAAATCTCTAAATTGTTCTTATAAAACATATTTTTCCAGAACATAAAAAATATTTTACATTTGAGGTCAGTCATGGCGCAATGGCACAAAGTGTGACTCTAAAACCGACTGGTTGTGAGTTCGATCCCCACTCGAGGAGATGAAATATTTACTTAAATTTATATTTCCATTTCTTCGCTCTGGTGTCGAGGCAAAGCGCGGCGTTGAGTTCTGCCACTCAACACGCAATGCCTCCAGAATTCGGCAGAAAGTGGGGAACAGAGTGTCTTAAGACAGGGTTCCTCTGCCTACCCTGCTGTGCGCCGGATACAGCGTGAAGCTGAGAAAAAAACAAAAAATAATAAAATTATACTTCTTTACTATAAAATATAAAAAATTCTGTCATAAAATAAAGTTAAAAACCCATAACTTCATTTGCGTGATTATACCTATCTATTAGATTGTATGTTTATATTCTCATTTTTCCCATTTCCATAGAAATTTTCGAAAACACTCTCTTACATTACTCAAGAACACCTATATATGAAATTTCAGGTTTCTACGCCTTGTAGTAGCCAAGTGTGTCAGCCACAAAATGAGTGATGGAAAAATCAAGAAGTCGGCGTATTTATCAAAGCTATATTGTAAGTATATTTTGCCTAATAAAACTTCGAAAGTTTTGCCTACCCTGCGTTAAATAAAACACTTAATCAAAATCGTGGTTTTATTACAATCATGCTGCAAATTAAAGTTAATCTACATCAAGTTTAGTAAAAACTTGTTTCATAAAGTAAGACTAAGCTTAATCCCGAGTTGCTGACATAAAATGGCAGAAACGAAGCCTGTTAGCATTTAATCGAATGTAACCTACTCTTAATTCTTGAAAACGAAATTTTAAATATCCAATGGAAAATAAATATATTTTTAGCACAAGATACAAATATATATCATGTTAACGTCAGTTTGTAAGCAGTAAAGCGATCGAGCTTGCTCGGTGGCACGGTCAATGAACCCACGGATTACAAGGAAAAAAATTCCGCTTAATATCCACGCTCTTTGCAATTCCTGCCTCCCGTTGCCTTCAAAGAATGGAAAGCAACACGAATCGACTTTTTCCAATACCGCTATCTTTATCACTTGCACCGAAAATAAACATTATACATCTCTGTCCCCGCAAATATAAATATATATATAGATACTTAAAACATTGTTTCGATAATTAAGTGAATGTAATAAAAGAAAAATCTGCACACGAAAAAGAGCTTCCTTATCAGGAATGTTGTATGCATCCAATTACTATATATGAAGGTAAATAAATACTTCGCTCATTGCGTTAAAGCAAAACAGTTTTTTTTAAATCACTTAAAATGTACTTAAAGTTCCTTTACAAATAAACAATTACGTTAGTAATAATCTATAAAAATGTAATAATACTGTAAATGAGGTCAACTCTGTACATTTAATATAAAATAAAAATATATATTTCTAGGAGTCTTATATTTACAAGTAACAAAAGCTAGAAATATATATTTATAAATCTTCTATCTGTCTATGTGCTACAACGCTCTCTATAGTCTATAATTTATTTCAAAGGCTTGAAGATCTGGTGTAAAACCCTACCCGCCCGTCTAATCTGCAAGAGATATGAAAATAAACAGTTTAACAAAAGTTCGTCCTATAATGAAAAAATTATGTTACCACAAAAGCACAAGTCTAATGTAAAACCTCAGCAATTCAGCTAAACTAAAAATCAAAAAAAATTGTTCAGCGTGATGACCACTTTCTGCAAAATCTTAATATGATACCCTAAAGTAGGACCTTAAGGAAATTAAGTAAGTGAGCTTATGCAGGCGCTACTATCGAAGTATTAAAAATGTTAGCTTAGAAAGTCAACGTTCCAATATTAAACAAATTATTATATACGTTGTTCTTTTTGGCACTACTTATACACAACGGGTCCTTGCAAACGAAGTTGCAGGAGGCTACTAGTAAATAGTATGTTATAAGCTCGCAAGGCAATTTGTGACGGGCTTTTGTACAGTTTCGAACTCAAGGACCATTCCGATAGAAGAGAGATATTGCCGACAGGATCTGCGGATAGATGTTATCAAATGTAATACTGGAAAAATCCACTCACAACGCTGCTTCAAAGACGGATTTAAGATGCAGCTCCTAAAAGATGCTATCATCGTGAACATTTCACTTAAGGCAGTTATAATCCGATATCCAGTTTCAATGACTTAATTTTCAGTCCTAACGCCAAATTAAGTCACTCTAATTCAATTTTCCACAACCGGCTACTATCCCTGCGCATTCAGTTACCTGTGGCCAGAAGAAGTGTATGCGTCACCGTAACACAAATTATTATTATCTTTAAAAAACCCTTTCATGTTGTACCTTTGTCACCGGACAAGATTCCCAAGAATCGTATCTATATATATAAAAGGACTTGTGCTGACTGACTGAGGTAAGACGCACGCAGAGCCGTAACCGCTGATGGTAGAACCGTGAAATTTGGACAGATGTTTATTTTCATATTCTGGACATCCACTAAGAAGGGAATTTGAAAAATTTTAACCCTAAAGGGATGAAATAGGGGTTGAAAGTTTGTATGGAAAAAAAAAATAATCTGTACCGATTTTTATAAAATTTGAAATTCAGACTCTTAAAAATATTTCATTGAACACCTGTTTCGTGGTTTTTTTAGAATTCATTCCTAATAAGCGAACGAAGCCGCGCGCGCCCTCTAGTATAATATATATTTTAAGACATATTATAACTTTAATTTTAATGAATACCTAAATAAAAAACACAGATAAATCCTTTTTTGTAACTTCACCTCGATGTCGCTAATGAATGATGAACTTCTTCAATTTCAACCAGATCCTATAATGAGAACCTAACCAAATTTTCATCAAATTACCCTTGAAGTTCCCAATAAACAAAGAATCATCAAAATCGGTTATCTGAATATTGAGTTATTCGCCCATTTGTCGTGCACATATTTAATGCAAATTTAAGACTTATGTGATTTTTCGATAAATACCACTGCTACAAATGGACGAAATTGAAATGGGACCACACGAGAAGCTTTCAATTAAAAAAAAATCGGTGTACACAGTGAAAAGTTCTGGGGTGACAAAGATAAAAAAAAAACAGTCGAATTGATGACCTTCTCCTTTTACAGAACTCGGTTAAAAATACACAAGCGGCAGATAAATAATTAGTTCAATCTTAATTTAGATTTACTTTCTCACCATCTCTCATTTTTTTTTTTTGCGTCACGCTGTTTCCGCACACAACAACGGTAGATAGACGGAACCAATTTTTAAGACGCTGAATTCTGAAGGCGTTGCGTGTTGAGTGGTGGAACTCAACACCACGCCTTTTGCATCGCCACCATTGCGTAGAAATAAAAACATTAAATATTTCAATACTTTTCACTTAAAAGCAAATTATTGATTATGATTTTTTATAAGGAAAAACACAAAATGAACATCTTATTATGAAGATTGTAGAAAAAGAACTTGAGTGGCATTCGATTAACTTTTATTTAAGCATAACTCTTACAAGTTTATTCCTTAATAAATATAAAGTGACATAAGTGTATACTTAAAATACATTCTGAATTACGTCTAAAAAGAATACCACAAACCTGCAAGAACAACTTAAAATATATAAATGTTACTACATAATTTATAGCCTTAATTGTTACTTCTAAAAAATATTTATTCGATATCCTGAACGAGGTGGGCAACAAGCGCTCTAAGATTATTAAACACGTTATTATATAGAGGATGTAAATTCACATTGACACGAACTGCCTTTTTCATTCGTTCCAAGTTCAATATAACTATTTATTATAATCCTGTTATCGCCAAATTGAAAAAACGTCGACCATTTCAACGAGGTGAATGTCCACTTTAAAATATCTATTAATTGTGATCATAACAATTCGTCGCTAAATATAAATGTAAATCCTTTGAATGTACGTTCATGTATATGTATACTAGCCACCCATACGCGGCTTCGCCCGCTTATTATATTATAGCCGAATTATTAAATCTGCATATATTTTATAGCCTATGTGTTATTCTGATGTACAAGCAATATTACTGTTAAGTTCCCCCCAAATCCGTTCAGTAGTTTTTGCTTGAAAGTGGGATAAACATCCATCCTTACAAACTTTCATATTTGTATATAGTAGCATTACATACTATTTAATTTAATAAACACAATAATAAATGTTACTTAATCTCGATTTTTAATTATCATTTAAGGCAAGAAATTATATTTTATTATTCTAGCCTAAATAGAAAAAAAATAGCACCATACTTACAAAACACTCATAATATTATAAGATAAAATTTAATTTAGTATAATGCTTCAATTTAGGAATTAATGAATATGCTAAACAAGTCACCAAGTCGTAACAAATTCGTAACACAAAATTAAATTTGCTTCTCTATTACAAAGCTGCTTGCATTGGGCACCTTAATTTATTCAAGTTATACTTCTTTTGGCGCGTTCGCTTTAAATGATGAGAGTAATTTTTTACGATGAACCGATGATACCGTCATGAACAACCGATATCATGAAATGTGTCAATATTTTAGATTTTTTAATTTTCTATAAATATTTTTTTGTTAAAAATTAAATCAGCTTTCACGTTGTATCACGCACACAGCAGAGTAGGCAGAGGGAACCTCGTGTTTCGTGTGTCAATATTTTAGATTTTTAAAATTTCTACAAATATTTTTTTATTAAAAATTAAATCAACTTTCACGTAGTATCACGCACACAGCAGAGTAGGCAGTGGGAACCTCGTATTAAGACACTTCGTTCCCCACTTTCCGCCGAATTCTGGCGGCATTGCGTGCAGAGTGGCGGAACTCAACACCGCGCTTTGCCTCGACACCAGAGCGAAGAAATGAAATTATAAATGTAAATAAATATTTCACTTCCTCGAGTGGGGATCCACAACCTGTCGATTTTACAGCCACACTTTGTGCCTCTGCGCCTCTACCGGCCTCAAATCTTATTTAAATAAAAAATATTTAAGTAGATAAATTTTTTTTTAATGTTTTATCTTGTTATTATGCCAAAGAAGTATAAGCTCTAACGTGCCTGCGTACTTAAGTACACACAAATGTTTTTATTTTTTTTTATTTCAATAATAGTCTACAGAACAATGTTATAAAATTGTAATTTATTTTAGTTTGCTATAAAGTTCATACTTTAGATTTTATTGAGGTTACTAGCAATTCCTTATTCCTTATATTTTAGTATTGTATCTATTATAAAAAAAATAATAATAGGTATCAGCATATAAAAATATTTAAATTAAATATTTTAGTGTCATGTTTTGGCAAGATCATATTTTCTACTATTATCTACTACGTAGGCCTACGTGAAGAAGGTTTACCAACAAATATACAACAAGAAATGCAGGGAAATGTCACCTAAACGACGATTTAAATTATAACCAGATGAAAATAATATGTGAATCCAATCACTACTATAAAATGTACAGAATTTTTCGTAGAAGTCAGTACTTCTATACCTACATTACAGTACATTGTATACCTAAATCTCTTTTTATTAGAAGCTTCATCGGCTACAGAGAGCACTCTAATAAATGTCAAATGAGTGAATGCTACAAACCCCTACGAGTGTTCCCGCTCAGATAAGAGAGTGGATATTTTATGTACCTCGTGCGTGTGTCGAAATGGCCGCAGTTTCCTTCTATTCCACTATGCTAATTTAAGCCCAGTAGGTAAGTAGCATTGCTCCTAGTGTTTTATTTCTTACATAGAAGGACATTTATATGTCCTTTTAAGTAAAAAATAAGTAAGGAGTTCCGCCACTCAACACGCAATGCCTCCAGAACTCGGCGGAAAGTTGGGAACGGAGTATTCTTAACACTAGGTTCCCTTTGCCTACTCTGCTGTGTGCGGGATACAGCGTGAAGCTGATTTATTTATTTATATATACATTTTAGGACATTTATAAGATGTAAGAGATTTATACTTAACCTAAAAAATACATTACATACTTCATTACACATCTTCAATAACAAGAGAACCAATTACTGAAGCGTAAAATAAGCGTTGCCTTAGAAACGTGTATGCCACTTTGTACAAAGGTGTATAATGTCATGTGTTATGTTTATTTTATTAATTTATTATATTTACTAAACATTATTTTTAAAAATATTAGTATTCTTCACTCCTTCTCTATATAAACTACTAGAGGGCGCGCGCGGCTTCGCTCGCTTATTAGGAGTGAATTCTAAAAAAACCACGAAACACATGTTCAATAAAATATTTTTAACAGTCTGAATTTAAATGTTTATAAAAATCGTTGGCAATTTAAAGATTTTTCCATATAAACTTTCAACCCCTTATTTGAACCTTTAGGGGTGAATTCTTAAAAACCATGAAACACGTGTTCAATGAAATATTTTTAAGAGTCTGAATTTCGAATTTTATAAAAATCGGTACAGATATAATTTTTTTTCCATACAAACTTTCAACCCCTATTTCATCTCTTTAGGGTTAAAATTTTTCAAATTCCCTTCTTAGTGGATGTCCAGAATATGAAAATAAACAACTGCCCAAATTTCACGTTTCTACCATCAGCGGTTACGGCTCTGCGTGCGTCTTACCTCAGTCAGTCAGCACAAGTCCTTTTATATATATATATAGATATAGATTAATGTACCAAGTTTCATACTCCTGCGTCCCCCCAATTTTCGTAAAAAGAGGAATAACATTTTATTATATTAAAAAGAGGAATAACATTTTATTTTATTTCACGTATTAATTAGTTTGCAAATCAAATAAAAAGTAACCTGTTTTATATATTTTTTTACAAAGACTATCTGTATACACATTTGATTTAATGAGGAGGTAGAAAAATTTTAGTATAAACATTTTTCCTTTCTCCAATATTCCATAGCGCCTTATCGATATATGTATGAAAAAATATGTGAAGTTTAGCACTATTCCATAGATACCAATTGAAAAACAATGTATAATAATTCTGTTTTTTTAAAGAAGTTGTTATTTATTTATACAATGAAGACTTTTATTGTACCTACATACACCTCAATCAAAACGAAAAACTTAAAACAGATGAGACTACTCATACTGACTGAGAACTTCTCATACAGGAATCCCGAGCAACTTTTAGCCTTTTAATATAATGAATTTCACAAAAGAATTCTATATTGTGAAAGAGAAGATTTATGGAATATAAAAATTCCAATATAAACCAAAATAAGATGAGGAGGAAATATATACAACTATTACAAGGTTGACATTATCAATTTCTAGTACGGAACTCTAAAAGATTTAATTTAAAGTATTCCAATAAAATTTCTATGTAAATTATTTAAATCAATTTAAATATTGAATAAAAAACAAGATAACTATGTAAGCACTAGGCAAAAAGGTAAAAATGTATTATATCTGTAAGCTTTTTTATTCATACTAAAAATACTGCAAAAATATAAGAAATTCTTAATGACACACAAAAAATAAATAACATGCATAGAAAATAACGTGTGTTTCATTTTTCATAGAAAAACATTAATCTGGCGCCGTGTTCGACAACTTATATAATATTGTTTTAATATTAGAGTTCCGTTTAGTAATGTGCAAAATCTAGGTTTTTGAACTATTTCAACAATTTTTGTAACTACATACATATGTATGTATAGTGGCTCTTGTATCGTAATGTGATAGCATCTTACTGTAAGCGTGGTCGAAACGGAATCTTAAAATGTTAGTTGTTATTATACACTAGAAAAGGAAAACCATTTTTTAAGAAAACAAATAAATTAATGTAGCAGAATTTTGTTCCCACACTTCTTAGAAACCTCTGACCACTAAGTCATACATTAATCATCATAATGCCTACTTTGAAATGTTTAAATGTAACAAATTTTATAACAGCGTTAAGCTAAAAAAATATCATTCCCGCGACAACTATTCGGAGGAATTATTATATCCTTATACTTAAGACTTGTGATTTTTTCACATTGACAGAAACAGACCAAATTAAAATGGAACTACACGGAAAGGTAGCGCTTTCCTTAGTTTCAAACAAAAAAGAATTATCAAATTCAATTCACCCGAAACAGCCGAATTGATAACCTTCTTCTTTTACAGCAATCGGTTAAAAAGCAAAAGGCTGTATTGATATCTAACATGTTATATATAAAAGTTACAGTAAAAATTAAAAAGCTTTTACTTGAGTTTATAAGTTTACTCCTCAGATGCAACGCAACATTTTACTCGTTACCAAAAGGAAGCAAAATTAAAAAAATCACCACGACGGTCTCATGTAATGTATTAATTATATTAATTTTACAATTAAAAAACAAAATTCATTTCTTTTAAATCAAGGCTACGGAACTCTTTACCATATGCGTACAATGAACGCTTGAACTGGTTTCATGATTTAATTCGCAAAGCTCGCGAAAATCACGAGTATCATTTGAATTTTAACAACATTAACCCCAAACACCAAATAAACCATCGAAATATATTATAATGGGTCTATTAACCTACTCATGGCACAGCATTAGAATTTATCTCAAATATTTTTTTAATATTTTAATGTAATAATAATAATTGAAATAGCTTCTCATAAGAAATGAATATAGGAGACAAAAATATGTGACGCCGTTGAGGCGCAGAACACTGACTGAAAGTGTATTAGTTGTGGATTCAATTTCCACCCCTGAAGAAATGACAAACTTTATTTTTTTTTCTTAGTAATAATACATAGCACGGCGTTAAGTTATGCTGCCTAACAAAAACGTCGCGAAATAAGGCAGTATCAGTGTGTTCTAAACACTATGTTTTTTGTATCTACTATATGTAAAGATGTAAAGATTTTTAAAATATACTTAAGCTAGCTTAGTGATAAATAATACATAGTAAAATTTTCATATTCATACACCGCTATGCATACGCTTCAGTACCTCCAAACTCCATCATACAATACATACATTCTATATTATTTTTAAAAATTAAAAAAAAACTTGTTTTTACTCTTCTTATTACTTTATAAGCAAAAAAAACTCTAAAACAAAAGAAACTTAACTATATTATATATTATTCAACAAGTTATATTAAATTTAAAAATATTATATTAATTAAAGTTACCTTATAATTTTATTACTTTTGAAATATTTGTATACATAGTGCATGGATTAAACAATATCATTTCATATAATAATTTGAATGCATTAAGATTTTCTACGAAATCGAATATTTTATAGCTTATAATATTATTGTTTTTTAGCTTCTCGCTATATCGCGTATAGCAGGATAGGCAAAGGGAACCTAGGAACCTAGTGTTAAGGCACTCTGTTCCTCATTTTCTGCTAAATAGTAGAGTAAAAAATATAATATTTTAACTTACGCTTCCGAATTAATATATCTCAGCCAAGTAAATATAATAAAAAACTTCCCAATAAATTGTTAGCTACATTATATTAATAAATATTCAATCTGTTTTCATTTGAAAAACCGAAACAAAATAAAAGATTCACTTAAAAAATAGCTTTGATTAACTTAATGGGAATTGGTGATGAATTATATTCTGAAATGATTTTTTAAAATATATTCTTGATAAAGATTTATAAAGCTTAGAAAGATATATGGTAAAAGGACACAGATAACGTTTGACACACACACACACACAGACATGATCACATGTCAAAGTCACACATACCTGCAAAACCGTCTCCAAAATACACCCACACATGCCAAAACACCTATATGCCAAATACGTTGCGGTGTTCGACGTTAACGTAAGAGGTAATATAAGAGGCGCATCTTCGAGTTTGCACAATTTAGTTTTAAAAGCCGACCGCTGGAGAGCGGGACATGTTAGCGAATTAAGCTGGGGGTTAGCCGGCGTGAGGCTGTATCGTAAGGCTTGTGTTGTATAATTGGACCGGACCCAGAGGAGAGGCCGGCTGGCCATCCCCCGTGCCATGGCGCCGGGAATATTTTTTTACCTTTTGGTAAGTTTTGTTTGTAATATTTTTTATTACATGTATTATATTTAATAACATACACATTAATATTAACTGTAGGTAATCGTATGTCTTATAATTTTGATGTTTTTCATGTTTTTATTTAAATATATTTTAACCGATAAAAAAGTTACGATCGACATTAAAAATACGTAGATATGTCTTAATATACATGCAAAATATCCTTTATTTTTTTCTATTACTATTAAATTAAATTTATTGAATTTCTATAACTAGATATAATATACCTACGTTTCTTCGTTATTTTAAATATTTATATGATGGAAAAATGTGATATTACCTATAATAACCTTGACCTTTTCTTGACGCTTAACGTCGAGTGAGTCATACTTGCGTTGATTATTATTAAATTTATATTATCAGTTATTTTTAATTTGATACTTTACTAATAAACTAGACTAGTATTTAAAATCGTGCAAATAAATAATTTGTAGCAATATTAAATATATTTCTAGAAATAGTCGTTATTTATTTCTTACTAAACAAGTTAAGAAGAGTATACAAGATTATATATTTAATGGACCGAAAGCCTGTTATACCAGTATGTGTCAAAAAATAACACGTGAAGATACATACTAAGTTAATAACTTTATACTTTGGCATGCTATAAAAATATATTATTTGCACATATCTATAATTTAGATTACATTTAAAACTTCTTATGACTTTTAAAATAAAAAGAGAATTCAACATAAAAACGCAATACATATATATAATCTAAGATTGTAAAAGCTTTAAACAGCAAACATACTGTCGGATTTGTGAAATAAATCGAAAATTCTTATATTTTCTCAGTATTAGTTTTTCATAAAGCCTACTATACTTATTTGACGTTATAAAATTAAATTGTCTCCTCGTTCGGTTTACTATTCAAAACGCCTTGTGGTTGTTTTGTAATCTTGTTAAATAATGTTATTCATATTAAGTAAGGTTAACCTATAAGTATATAATTTAAGTAGCCGAAAAATATATATTCAACTAAATTTAACATAGAAATAAACATCTATTTGTACCGTTGAATTCATTGTTAGCTCTTCTCAATAACAGCCCTCCAAACTGGTGATAGTTCTCGACTAACGTGCTTGCAAAATTCCATTTGATTAAAGAATATTTTGAATTTGAAAATCGAACTTCTACTTGACATATTCTTTAAGCAAGGCTCATAAAGAATTTATCTTTTTTAAATTTGTCATAATTCAATGACTAACATTACGATAATATAGACATGATGATAATTTTTTTATGTACAATTCGCAATTCAATTCAATCTATAGTTTTTAATAAAAATAGATTTTTAAAGTTGAAAGTAAATAAAAATATGTTTTTTTAGGATCTCATTATGTTAAAATATTTAATTATCTTAACTCATATTCTATTTATCAAATTCACGCTGTATCCCGTTTATAGCAGGATATACAGAGGGAACCTTTGTGTTAAGATACTCCGTGCTCCACTTTCCGCCGAATTTTTCGAGGCATTGCATGTTGAGCGGCGGAACATAACGCCAGGCCTTGGTGCCAGAGCGAAGAAATGAAAAAAAAAATTATTCATATTTAATAATAAGTGAAGTATAAGGCTTAGTCTCAGTTACAGCATATAATAAATATCATAAAAGCTATTAATCACGCTCGATAAATAATGCATTATAGTAAGGAGTCGACGCTTTCAAAATAAAAAAGTTATCGTAAAAATGATAATAGGAAGTATTATGTTTCATCTTAACATTAAAATATTTATTAATATTAAAACAAAAAATCTCCCTTCTCTAAGAGAACAAATTTCCTTAATGTATTAAATAACAAGCATAATAGTTGTTTAAGAAAAATATTGATAAATTCTAAACAAGAATCTAAGTATTTCAATAATGTAAAGACACGACATCCTTGGACTTGACTATTAATTATGGCTTCTTGATTTTTAAGCATATATTTTAAATGTTAACTAAGTTACGAACTAATTTAAGGAAATTGTCAAAGGTTAAACCGCGGTGTCATATTTCCTGACTAAATTTAAAAAAAAACTAATATATATATATATATATATATATATATATATATATATATATATATATATATATATATATTGATTCAACCTAATATTTAATTGTGCATAACATAACATTATACTTTATTGTTGTATTAATTTAAAGTTGAACGACCTCGTTTATTATCAAAAGGTATATAAATACTGTTATAAAAGTTTTGATGAATCCAAAAACGGCTAAAGCTTCCCACGCGTTTATAAACGTTATAAATATATTTAAATAAATCAGGAAAAAATATAATAACTTAAAACAATCGTTTCTCGTCTTGAAGAGGGGGAAGATGTTTTTGTCTTTGCAATGATACAAACATTGATGGATAGCAAATTAGTTGATGAAAAAATCCAGGTCGTCTTTACAATAGAGACATAATAAATAAAACCCATTCATATATTGTTTCGAAGGATAATACAGTTTAGAATACACTAAGACCGTTAGGAACATGTCTCCGAAAGCAACTATCAAAAACTCTGGCCAGATAGCATTTTTTTTTAAATAATAATTTAAAAAAAACAATTGAATATTTTAAAACAATGTCATAAGATCAAATCACAAAATACCAATGTATTAGTGGCAAAATATTTTATAAGAAAGTTATGAAAATGAAATAATTATTGAGTAATATTGAGCGGCCGATTTATGACATAATAAAAGTTGTCCGTGTTTATTTTCATAACTTATAGCACAGTTATATAACGCACCAATGGACGCCTCATTAAGAAAGGTAACAATAGTCAACTTATTAAAGTTGGAAAAGCAATTGTGAATTATGAAACTTTTAATCTTTCTTATCGACACCGTTTGTGTATTAATATTGCAACCTGTTGTGACCGTTCGTGATGCAAGGATGAACATAATAGGACAACGACATCGAATCTTTCAATGGGTTTGACGGACGCCTTTAGTTCTTTCGCTTATTGTACTGTCAATCAATCATTTCATCTCGCCAGTGATGTTGAATCGGAAATGTGGTAGGCGGGAAAAATAAAATTTGCCGAACTTGACAATGAACTATCTCAACTCAAAATTCACAGTTAAGAGTCCGTTGTCCGTTCTGTTCATTGTGAAGGATACGTGTTTAGATTTTTTATGTCCCTTTTAGTGAAAATAAAATATGACTAAATTAGATTTTCTTAAAATGTCATATTCAAGTATTTCTTAATTTTTAAAATCTTACAAATAAGTATTTATATATATAAAAGATCAATACATAGAGTTCAACTTTGATATGACCTGTGACTATATTTTGGTCGATTACCTAACCAGCTTTCGGACAAATATCTCATAAAATATTTATAATTCTTTACTATATCGGTAAACTACATTAAGTTTTGTAATTGGGTAATTTTTAATATTATTCGGATATTCTTTTGAAATATCATCCGAGAGCTTAACAATAACTTACTGACCTGTTGTTGGTTTTGCAAGCATAAATAAATAAATATTTTTTTAATCTTATACACTTTCTCTTACGACGCAAAACAAAGAAATAGTGGCACTCTTCTGACCTTTGATTATAAAGAAAATATGCCACTCAATTGTAGTTGTCAATGTGATTTTAATACATTTGCCATTATTATAGAAGAAATACATTCTGCAAGAACCGACTCACTTGTTTAAAGAAAATATACCTATTATTAAATATTTAAAATTAAGGCCTCTTAGGCCAGTCGTGGCGCAGCGGCACGAAGTGTGACTGTAAAACCGACTGGTTGTGGGTTCGATCCCCACTCGAGGAGATGAAATATTTACTTAAATTTATATTTCCATTTCTTCGCTCTGGTGTCG
>DWQW01002305.1:0-27628 GCA_018249695.1 Heliconius erato demophoon | reverse complement strand
AGCGAATGTCTCATCATCTGTGAATAGTAAAAAAGTAGCTTGTTTATTTTTTTCTTTCCTGAGAAAGAGGACAAGTGCTACGTTAGTTTTTCAAAAGTCTTACGTAGACTAGACTTGAGGCCAGTCACGGCGCAGCGGCACAAAGTGTGACTATACAACCGACTGGTTGTGGGTTCGATCTCCACTCGAAGAGATGAAATATTTACTTAAATTTATTATATATTTATATTTATTTAGTTGAGTTCTGCCACTCAACACGCAATGCCTCCAGAATTCGGCAGAAAGTGGGGAGCGGAGTGTCTTAACACTGGGTTCCCTCTGCATACCGTGCTGTGTGCGGGATAAAACGTTAAGCTGATTTTTATTTCTTACGTAGACTACTTCCCCCAATTTCAGTTGTTGGTTACGTCACATACTACATCCATGTTTTCCTTTAAATTTAATTTTTCTAATTTCAAATTAGGGTAGTAAGCTGTTTATTTAAAAAATATTTGGTTTTATTTTCATAATATTAGATTTATTCTATGATTGATCCCATAATGTTCATTACTTCTAGGAAGCCAAAGCTACTTTTTTGTTTGTTCGTTTTTTAAAGCTTATTAGTAATATTAAAGTTATTTAACACTAGTACTAGTACAATCGCAATATTAAACTAGGTATATTATTTTTTTAAGTTAACATGGTACTGTTAAGTTTATTAATAAAGTTACTTAAAAGTTTGATAAGCCTTTTAATTTCATTGAATTCGATGATAGTTCAAAACTGCCCCATATATGTTCAAAGCTACCCCGCAAGGGGGGCAGCTTTGAACATTTGACTACTGCTACTAAAGTTAATATTGCACCTTTACCTTATATATTTTTCAACATACGATGCCACGATTGTGTGGCACAATAGTTAGACTAAGCATTGTGAAATAGTAAAGAAGTTAGAAACTGTAGAATTTTTAGATATGACACAAAGTTTAAAAATCGTTCGAATGTGCCCCCCTCTCCCCTACTAATATATTAAAATATTTTTTAATTTGACAGGCAATTTATTCTGCCATGTTAATAACAACCGACCGTTGCTAAGCAACGGTTTGCAAAGTTTGTTTGTTGTTATAAGAAAACGTCACCCAAACTGAGCTTGCGTAACGCATACATGGCGTGCGCCGACTCAATCTTATGAGATACATAAAAACAATATTTTACAAAAATATTGTCGTTTAATAAATCTTTAAAAATTGTCCGCGATATACCATGTTTATCTCTGAAGGAAGAACAATATTTTTGTAAAACATTATTTTTATGTATCTCATAAGGTTGAGTCGGCGCACGTCATGTGTGCATTAAGCAAGCTCATTTTGGGTGACGTTTTCTTATAACAACAAATAAACTTTGCAAACCGTTGCTTAGCAACGGTCGGTTATTATTAACATGGCGGAATAAATTGCCTGTCAAATTAAATAGTATTTTAATATATTAATATATATCGACAATATTACAAATATGAGAAAAAAAAGTAACCTATGTTCATCCGAAGACCCTCAAGTATCTCTATATGAGTATTTTATCGCAATTGAATTAACGGTTTGGCCCTGATTGCGTAAAAGACAGACAGACAGACAGACAGAGTTACTTTCGAATTTATAATATAGGTATGGATAGAGAGCGTCGTAGCGCAGCGGCAGTTTTATCCTTACCTGAGGCTTTATAATCCTGCCATGCTTTCTTCTTTCTTTCTAGAGCGTCTGGCTCTTCATCATCCCACCTCCTCGAGTTCGCTTAACGGAGCTGAGGATACTGGCGCATACGCCTCTAACGGGAATACCCTTGTTATCTGCAGATTAAAGCAAACCCAAAGCATCCTCGGGTTGATCGCCTTACATACAACGCTGTACTAACCAATCGAGAGGACAATAACACACCTACACCTTGACAGACCCGCTCACTTTCTGTTATATTTGTATAACTCAGTTATGGATTATCCAACAACCCACTTTTTGAGATGAGCGCGTTCGAGCAAACAAAATTCAGTCAGCTTTTTTAAACATTTTTTAAAGTGTTATTCCTCACTTAGGAAAGAAAAATTATCCACTTAGGAAAGAAAAATACTTATTTAGAAAACGTATAAAAATTTGAACGCAGCGGGACTCGAACCCGCGCCTCCTGGAAACCGACCAGGCGCTCTGACCACTAAGCCATGCGTTAAGCCTGGTCGGTTTCAATCTATAAATCTATATTTATTTCAGGAACTTTCTAATGATAATAAATAAAATCGAATCCACAACTATCGCATACTAGCTGCATAGCACCGTCCATTAAAATTTAAATTACTATTTATTCTAAACAGTTTTTTAAAGTGTTTTTGTAAAAACGTATAAAAATTTGAACGCAGACTCGAAGCCAGGAGGCGCGGGTTCAAATCCCGCTACGTTTAAATTTTTATACGTTTGCTAAATAAGTACTATTTATTAGTTTTAGAAACCAATAATTTGAGTAGAATGAGAATATAGTTTACGAGCAGCTTACTTTTATTGCTCACACTTTTAACGCAACAAATGACGGTTGTAAATGCATTTTATGTGTTTCTATGGAACCTTAGGAAAGATGTTTACAGATAAACGCACTTGTCAAGACTAGATTAACACGTCAACTGTGGTTTGAGGTCGAAATTGGCCTTATATAGACTTCACGCCAGTGTGCGTTGTTACCTGTGTGTAATAAATATGAGGCCTAAAATACCTCAACCGCACCAGCTGAAAGTTCTCAAAAATAGGTCCTGAAATGGACGTGCTAAAGTAACACTAGAGCTAACGTTAAGAATGAAAGTCTTACATTACTTACTTTTTTTTCAATTATTAATTTTTATTTCACCTTTAGTCCGTGGTTACATCGTAAGAACCAGGAAGGCGAGTGTTGGATGTGTTGACCGCATTGAAGCAAACAACCTCTTCATTATAATATTGGTATAGATACTAACTATAAATAGTATATATATATATATATATATATATATATAATTAAAATTTCGTGTATATTAATTACGTCTATGTGACTCTAATGGTATGTGACGTCATAAGACTGTGTACACAACCATTTGTCTAATTTTGGAAGCATGAAACATTCCTAATTTTGTCTTCAGTCTTTTTAGTTATTTGTGTATTAAAAAGATATATTCTACGAATTTAAATAGTTTTAATTTCTTATTGAAAAATCTTAATAAAATAAAGAAATAAACAAATAATAATATAAAAATTAAGAAACGATATTCGTGACATGTGTATTTTACTTCTGTTTTAAATGTTAATAACATACGACAAGAAGATAAAAGTTACCAACGCTCTATTCATAAATAATAAGTAGTATTTTTTTTTATTTGTAATCTTTTAGTAAACGATTAATTATATTTTCTTTAAAAAACTTTTATTTTTCTTTTAATAATAATAGTGTTAAATTTGCCCAAACCGATGTTTATAATCAATGTTATATATAAATAAAATGTTACATAATTTTTGAGACATATCAAGTACAATATATTTTTTTATTTACAATGAAATAATTTTTTTTACTATTTATTTTGATTGTTTAATTTAAATTTACCTACTTATTCCTATTTGATATGAATATAACCGATTTGTATGTAATTTACACAGCCAGTTCAGTCCATTACGCCAGTCGTGGCCCAAGGGCACACACGTGTGACAGTAAACGCAACAGGTTGTGGGTTCGATCCTTCTCGAGGAACTGAAATATTCTATATTTCAGGGTACCTCTGCCTACCTTGCTGTGTAAATAATAATTTATCTTTATAAACCATGTAGCCATTCGGCGCAAGGTATAATTGGTTTTATAAATGATACATATATTTAAACATTTTAAAGTCATGCTAAATAACATTGAACATATAACAATATTACAATGTTAACGAGTGGTTTTAAAGCTAATACTAATTGTACAGTAAATAACCACTCGTGGCGCAGGGGCACAAGCGCTTGACTGTAAGCGCGACAAGTTGTGGGTTCGACTTCTACTCGAAGGATTAAAATATTTTATTTATTTTTTTCATTTCCTCCTTATACGTTACAAAATATAGCTTATATTATATTATAAGATCATTTTTCTTTCTTTATAATTGAAATTGTTGTAAGTGTTCTCAGTTCAAAGATATTATGATCGTAATGGGTTCCACACCCGTTTTTTTAAGGTCAAACTTTTTTTTTAATTCCTTTTTCTCTCTAATAGTATTCTATAATAGCAAAATTATTTAACCGTATCAGATGACTATAATACTTTTAGGAAATCACTTAAAAAAAACTGTTGCCATACTGGGTAAACTTGTTAAAGGTTTAAACGATAAGAAATTTGTGTACAAATAATAACGATTCCAAATAAAATCTTTATTAAAGATTAACATTGACTGGATTGAATGTTCCTTACGTCTAAACATGTGGTTATTACAATATCTATACATAATATACTATCAAGCTCAACATTCAATATACACGGTTATAAATATTAGTGCCAAAAACATACTTAGAGACGACCAGAAACAGTAATATTCATAGAATAAATATGTAACTGTAGAAGATGGTCGCAGGTTCAAACTCTGATGGATCTACTAGAATAAAGGATATTTATTGGGACTAATGAAGTCATATAATTAAATTATTTTTTTTTTATTGCTCTAAATAATATAAATATTTACATATAAAATACGATAAGTATTATAAAAAATCTACATATAATTATGACCATAATTTTTTTTATCTATATCTATGATATTGTTGTTTCTGATCGTATTTCTATAATATTTTATAGTACACAGATAAAATATTTCAGTATTAACGCATCATGTATAGGTTAAAAGACACGCTTCAACATATTAAGTAGACAAGCTATATTTATATATTATACAGTCAGAAAAAATATTTATAAATATATATTTTTTATGTTTTATAAAGGCCATAGTTTATTTAACAATATAGGTTTATACAACGTAATATATCCTACTAATATATAAATGTGAGGATGGATGTCTGTTCCATTTTCACGCAAAAACTACTGAAGTAATTAAGATGAAACTTTAAAGTAACATAGTTTATAAATTAGAAAAACGTTACAATTCATATAAAGATTTTATATACTATTTATTTATTATTAATATGTATTTATTTTTAATATTTTTTCTTATACTCCATCATATTTAATAATTTTCATTTATACATTTGAAGCCATGAACATAACCTTCATATCGTCGGCTTAGAGTGTAAAACTGCCAACAGCCTATTAAGCAAATGATAGCGGGAGAGACAAAATACGTTTTTAAAAAACTATGATATACATATATTATTTATTATTAGAAGCTTTTTACAATTTCGAAAATTTATTTATATTATCTACTGTATGAAATAAAATACAGGTCGATTTTATATTTCATTTAACCTTCGAATGGTATAAAATGTACATAAAGATAAATCTAAAAATGGATTTAGCAGGTTTACACTAAGCTTTCTAAGCCGATGATGACAATATTAAAATCAGCTTCACGCTGTATCCCGCACACAGCAGGGTAGGCAGAGGGAACCTAGTGTTAAGACACTTCGTTTCCCACTTTCTGCCGAATTCTGGAGGCATTGCGTGTTGTGTGGCAGAACCCAACGCCGCGCTTAATCTCAACACCAGAGCGAAGAAATGGAAATATAAATTTAAATAAATATTTCATCTCCTCGAGTGGGGATCGGACCCACAACCAGTCGGTTTTACGGTCACACCTCGTGCCGCTGTGCCACTATAACAATATTACATTCTTAAAAAAAGGCCTTAACGTGTCGTCTTCAAAAAAAGAGAATGGCAATTTTGTTTAAAAGTAAGCTTGTCTACTATATAATAAACAAATTTAATGTCACATATATTTACTCAAACAACATATTGTTAAAAGGTTATATATTATGATATATTTATTTTATCTAAGTATTACATATACTATGTACATATTTAGAACAGGGTCACTTTAAAAGTTAATTAGGCATCGGATTATTTTTATTTATTTTTAAATATACAAAGCGATTTATTCATCGATATGTATTTAATTTTAAATTATTTACCAAAAATAATAATTTTGTATAGAAATATCCAGTAGTTTACATGATTATTGAACAGTTTTCTTAATAAGACTAATATTTACACGTACATACATATTATAGTATATTCACTTATAGAAAAGATAGTTCAGTCCATATACAGTTTAAACGAGATATAATCCAATAAGCCGATGTCTATTTAACATATATTAAAAAAATATTCAAATCAAGTTAGAAATAGGATATATAAAATATCACGCTGTATCCCGCACACAGCAGAGAACCTAGTGTTAAGACACTCCGTTTCCCCACTTGCTGCCGAATTCTGAAGGCATTGCGTGTTGAGTGGCAGAACTCAACGCCGTGGTTATATAAAATATCGCAACCTTAGAATGAAAATGAAGTTATTTTTTTTATCATCACGCGAGAGTAGGGGTCATCTCGTCAAGCAATTATTGAAATATTATGAGATGAGTGGCGGCATTCAACGCCGCGATTTGCCTTGTAACGAGCGAAAAAAAATAATTCGTTCCCCCGAGTGAGAATCGTATCCACAACCGCCACGTTCACAGTCAGATGCTGCACCACCTGCCTCTAGATGAAATGAAAACGTCAATTAAAAATGTCAAATTATAATTTTGCTATATTATATTAACAACAAAAAGCCTATATATAACAGATTATTAAGCAACTTCCTACAAATATATATATTTTTTGAGTTGATGCCATTTCCATTTCGAAGGTGCGATACATACTATCTTTAATATATTTTATTTCTATTAATATACGGACGTGTGAATTCACATACAGTGAAACAAACTATACACACTGTACATATTTATATTAGTTCATATAAAACATAATATAAGACAAACGACATTAATTACTTTAAAAAATAACCTGCCACGATAAGATAAGCTGTTATAGAATATACAATATAAATATAATAGAGATGTAACGGATATCCGCTTTCGATTATTTTTTATTTTGATAAATGTTCCTTTTGATTTTTAAACGCGAGTCATTGTCATTTTTAGGAATTACATACAAACGATTGTTGATTTTTATTTCATATGAGTCTAAAATCGATATTACGAACAACATCGATATTCTTTTACGGTAATATAAGGTTTTTAAAAAAGGTGAATCGGTTATTTTATATATTTTTATTATTATGCCTATTCAATTAAGTCCGATTCAACATAAATGTTCATTGCATCTCTATATATGGTGTTACATTAAGTCAAATCTAGAAACGTCTATGACGCTATATTTATTATTTTTTTAACATGTTACTATTAATAAGTATAAAGGTGGCTTAGAACAACATAAGCATGTGATAACATCCAATATAATCTAATATAATATAATAATTTAAATTTTCTAACTAGTGCTAAACACCTAAAAACTTAAGCGCCGATTCGGTTATTTGGTATGAAGCAAAGCAATTTGAAACAAAAAAATAACGTCGTCCACACCACCTTAGCTATATTTAGTCATTTATTGTAGTTCGACATATGTCAGGAAGGCTCGAAGGACCAACAAGAAATAGAAACTTAAATATAACAAACAGATCGTAATTTACATTTATATTAATCATATTTATTATCTAATATCACTCGCCGTGACCTCTGGAAGGTGACACCAAGCATGTACTTTAGTCCATATAAAACTCGGCTAATACTCGCTTTGCCTGCGACGCAGGTAAGGAGCATCTCACTCTAGTCGCGCATATCTGGAAAACAATAAAGAAAGAGGTTATTACACTATTTTGTACTATCGTATTTAATAAATAGGAATGAATACATAGGGAGCCTGGGAACCTAGAGTTAAGAAACTCCTTTCTCATCAAAAGACTACCATTTCCGAAACGAAAACTTTCCGCCGGCTCTAGCGGTCTCTTTGATGATGAAATGAGAAAATGAAAATATTAAATATATGAAATATTTATATATTTCCCCTAGAGTGGGATTCGATCACACAACCATCGCGTTTTCAGTCGTTCACTTGTGCCTTCGGCGGCCTTAAGAGTAATATCAATCCTTTTTTATATAAAAAAAATATACTGAAGTATCCGAATGTGGACTAGAATATACTTCATGAAAATATTAAATTTAAAATTATTTTTATTTTCTCTTTTTAATAGAACATAGCACGGAATGGGGTTGTTTTAGGGACGCTATGTAGTATTTTGTCGGCAAATATATTACATAGCGTCCCTAAAACAGACGGAATTTGGAGAATAGGACGTCTTAACTAACATTACGTTTTTTCTGCATACACTTCTATATTTATTGAGACTGGAGCACAAGCGTGTGACTGTAAACGCGACAGCTTGTGAGTGCTATTCGCACTAGAGGAAATGAAATATTTAAAATTTTCATTTCTTCACTCTGGTGTCGAGGCATAGTACGGCGTTGACTTCCGTCGTTCAACACAGAACGGAGTGCCTTAACACTCCATCTGCCTATCCTGCTATAAATAAAGCGTGAATCAGAAAAAACACTTCTATATTCAGTGGATATGTTCAACTTAAAAAAAAACGAAAATAATAAGCAAACAACTTCACGCTGTATCCCGCACACAGCATGATAGACAGAGGGAACTCAGTGTAAAGACACTTCGTTTTCCACTTTCCGCCGAATTTTTTAGGCAGTCCGTGTTGAGTGGCGGAACTCAACGCCGCGTTTTGCCTGTACACTAAAGCGAAAATATATATATAAATTTAAATAAATATTTCATTTCCTCGAGCGGGGATCAAACCCATAACCAGTCGTTTTACAGTCAGTTACCCTTTTTACCCCTACTTACTTTGCCACGACTGCTCTTTTTTTTTAAATAATAATCAAACAAATGTTTAGCTAAGTAACTCAATATAAAATGTTACATACTTTAATTACACAAATACTATCACGTTTAATATAGTTAATGAGAAAAATCATTGATGTATCGTGTTCATTGCGGTATTACGTTATCACTTGTGATAAAAGCAGATAACGGTTCAGGTTAGTGTTTCTCCAACAAAATGAATCGCTTAGCACTATGCATCTATATTCTGTATATAAACAAAATATTTGTAAGAAATAAATATTTAAAGCTTAATTTGTAAGAAATATGTTTACGTCCTGATTGTAGGGAAAAACATGAATAATTCTCTATCTAACCTAATCTAACCTATCTAACCTAATCTAACCCGGCGGAAAGTAGGGAACGGAGTGTCTTAACATGGTTCCCTCTGCCTACTGCCCTGGGATACAGCGTGAAGCTGATTTAATTTAATTTTAACAAATCATCTTTATTTATATGTATATACGAATTCTCATAATATATTATTCAATTCATTTCAATTTTCTAAGCGTACATATACAGAACACTCTTAAACCAACTTCAATTAACCCATTTAGTTTAATGGTGACAATAAGGAAGTGCTAATTTTTTGAGTCATTATTTCAACAAAGTGTTAATCTTCCAATATAATAAAAAAATACAATCAGAATATCGTTCTACATTTCTATACTACTATATATTATTCAGCTTCACGTTGTATGCCGTATATAGGTGAAGCTGAATAATGTAGGAGGGGCAGAGAGAACAGAGAGTTAGATCACTCTGTTCAAACACACTGCCAAATTTTCGAGACACTATAATTACGTGGTGGCAAGCAAGCAAGGTATAAAAAACAATCCATTCCCTTCAGTAAGAATTGAACCCACAACCACAGTGGGAAACATTCAATACTTTATTTTAAGTTCATAGTTTCGTATCGTAACAGAACAATCGCACGTCAGCTTAAGTAAATATGTAAAGGCTTAAAGAATTAAGATAAGCTTTGTTCTAACAGTTTCTTAAACAAAGTATTGCATCATTTTAAAATTGTATTACAGTAGAAACTCTATTATCCGGCCCTCAGTTATACGGATTCGCGATTATCCGGACTACAGACCAACTGTATTAAATGTACCTACAAGTCGTATCAATGCAAGCATGAACGTATCGAATCTGGCATCACCCTGCCCGCGCCACGTCCCATCTTCGTACATCTTAAGATATCTTAATAAACATTGATTTTCACTTTATGTATTAGTTGTTTTAATTAAATTTATATCACAACGTATGTGCATACTTACATATTCTAAATATCCGATTACCTGATTTTCCATACTTTGGATTATCCGGATTTTCGATTATCCGAATGCCTACCAACAACAATTAGTCCGGTTAATCGAGTTTCTACTGTAAGTACGTTAAATAATATTATATTTGTATATTTTTTGTGATAATGAGGGCTTCCCAATCCAGGAAATTATTTATTTTATTTTCTCGCTCTGATGAGGAAAGTACGGAAGAACTGTAAGGAGACAGAGAGCGGCGTTCATCAAGAACTCTACAGACGGTAGGGAAGCGGTGGTGTCTTAATGGGAAACTGGGTCTTAACACTCCGTTAAGACACTTGTCGGACGGAGTCTCTTAACGGAGTGTTAAGACACTCCGTTTCCCAGTTCCAATTCCACTCGATTTCCCTCTATGTACCCATCTATGTGCAGGATGCAACGTAAAGCTATAAAAAAGAGGAAATTAAAATAGTTCACTTCTCAAGTAGCAATTGAACCCACGTTGACAATCAGACGTGGGACAGCATCCACCGCCACAATTTTATTAATTTTGTTTTATTAAAATGAAAAAAATGAAATCTCATATTTTTCGCATAAGCAGTTTCCTTAGACCATCAAAAGGATGAATTTCATTTGAAAGTTTATATTTACAATAACAGCATATCGTAATTTGTTTACAATACGCACACCAAATGACTCGTGTGACGTCAAACCAAATGGACACAACCGGACGTTCATTGGATAATGTGAAATGAAAACTGAAGTGTATATAAATATATATATTTTTTATGAAACCAATGTGTGATCGTGAACGCGACTGGTTGTGGGTTCGATCCCCACTAGAGGAAATGAAGTATTTATTTAAATTTATATTTTCATTTCTTCGCTCTAGTGTCAAAGTTCCCCCTGTCATTTTAACCATCCTTGTCATTTTAACAAAAAGAAACAACATAAATGAATAAATCAAATAAAAATAAATAAATCAGCTTCTCTCTGTATCCCGCACAAAGCAGGGTAGGCAGAGGGAACCCAGTGTTAAGACACTCCGTTCCCCACTTTCCGCCGAATTCTGGAGGCATTGCGTGTTGAGTGGCAGAATTCAACGCCGCGCTTTGCGTCGACACCAGAGCGAAGAAATGAAAATATAAATTTAAGTAAATATTTCATCTCCTCGAGTGGGGATCGAACTCACAACCAGTCGGTTTTACAATCACACTTTGTGCCGCTGCGCCACGACTGGCCTCAAATAAACAACACTATAATTGAATATAAGGGAAGTACAGCGCAAAATCTCGAGTATATTCCAGACGATGAATATAAGGAAACGTAGGCGGTAATACAATGGTTGGAGTTCCAAATTAATGCAACAAGAAACCATAAAGGTCTTTGAAGTACGACATCATTATGTCATGAAGATATTAAACGTAGTTGTATGTATTTTTTAAATATAATATAATGTCCAATACGCTGTATCCCGCACACAGTAACCTAGTGTTAAGACACTCCGTTCCCTACTTTATCTTTATACTTTTTTATCTTTATACTTTCCATAGGCTTGTTTCCGTAACGCAAAACAGAAAAGTTTGAAACAGAGAACCGACTATAAGAAAACAACGTTCACAATGAACCAATACATATTCCCCGAATACGCTGTGTTCAATGGTCGTGGATACAAATTTTGATTACGTAAGTGATATATATACAACCGCTGTACGCTTAAAGCAAAATTTTAAAAAGTTCGTTGTTGTATATGCAGCAACAATTAATTTTTAAATTTAAAATTAATAGTATAATTTTAACAAATTTAATAAATATAATTACTTAATTCAGTTTCGGCGTTGAGTTCCGCCACTCAACTCGCAATGCCTCCAGAACTCAGCGGAAAGTGGGAAACGGTTTGTCTTAAAACTAGGTTCCCTCTGTCTCCTCTGCTGTGTACAGCATATGCATACAGCGTGAAGCAGAGTTGTTTTTTTTTTAATTATTTAATTCAATACATATTTTTAAATTTATTTATTTTTGTTATTAAATTCGATTTTTAAAAGAAAAATATAAATATTAAATACGTAGGAGTTCTGGAGGCATGGCGTGTTGTGTGGCGGAACTCAACGCCGCGCTTTGCTTAGACACGATTGGCTACTACATATAATAATAATAATATAAAAAAATCACCTGCGCTGTCTCGGCCGCTACAACTGAAACAGATCATCGTGGGCCCTCTCCAGCCTCTTCAGGGAGGTGTCGACGCGGCGTCCCTGCGTGAGGGCGGAGGGCGGCGGCGGCAGCGGCGGCGGTATCACCTCGTTGTACGACGTCGACGCGCCCATGGACGCCGACTGCCGGAGGCGGGCGGTCGGCCGGTGTCTGACGAAGCCGTCTTCCAGGTCTTTTACGAATCTGAAAGTTTTATGGAAAATTTTGTAGTTAAAATTGCAATTTATATGTTTGTTTTAATAGAAATATTACCATAGTGATATAATATGTTTTGCTAGCCGGTTAAGTAGCTAGAATGTTTTCTTAAATCTGTTTATAGTATCTTAATAGTTTCTATAGGTTTATTCCCGTAAAACAAAACAGAAAAGTTCGGAAGAGAACAGAGCTATCACAATAAAACGCACACAATGCACCAATACATCGTTCCCCCGAATTCGAGACTTAGGTGTATAATGGGGGAATCAATACTGTATTTTGTCATGCTATAGCAAAAAAAAATAATATAAACATTCCCACGAGCGGGAATCGATTTCCACTCGTCCACACCCACAATCGTTCGCAATCAAATACATTCAACGACACCACGATGATTCATATAATACAAGATACATTTAAAATTTGTTCCCAATTTCTACGACTACTACTATGCAACTTCACGCTGTATCACTACAACAGAGTAGGTAGTGTTAAGGCACATCATGCTCCATTTTCCGCCGAATTCTGGAGGCATTGCGTGTTGAGTGGCGGAACTCAATGTCGCGCACTGTCTCGATACCAGAATAAATAAAAAATATTTAATTTCCTCGAGTGGGAATCGAACCCACAACCAGTCACGTTTACAATCACACACCCATGAGCCAGTTCTCAGGAACATAACATAATAATCATAGTTGTATTACCAAAATATTTTCCTGATCATTTAAATGGTTTCATAAAAACAACGGCGGCGTTGAGTTCTGCCACTCAACACGCAAGGCCTCCAGAATTCGGCAGAAAGTGGGGAACGGAGTGTCTTAACACTAGATTCCCTCTGTCTACCCTGCTGTGTGCGGGATACAGCGTGAAGCTGATTTATTTTTTTTTAAAAACAAGACAAAATTGCGTACGGTTAATTCAGTTACGGACAAATTACATTATATAATGTGTTATTGGAAAAATAGTGATTTTTCCTTCTATATAAAAAATAACTATTATAATTATTACAAGTTCCTTAACACATACACACTTTACGATACATTTAAGTCAATTTAAAGGAAATTTGAAATAATTTGAGGAAAACAACATCGAATATGGATTTTGTATTAAGCACTTAAAATTTTAAATTGTATACATATATAAATATTACCTCAAAACTTATATAAATATTTTAAGATTTAATTAATATCTTTTCAATGTAAAACCGTACTTTAATATTTAAAAAAAGGCATATCGATTGTAGATAAAAAAAACAAAAGCAACTATTTATAAACAAATTCAGTTAAGTATTAAAAATATTTGTAATACAAATTGATTACATTTGTATGTCTTAAGAACAAAATATTTTTTTAATTGCAGAAAACTCGTTGCATTCGTGCACAAAAAAACGTACTTGAGTTAGGTAATATGTAGAACTACTTTAAAAGGTTATATTACTGCAACAACTTAGTAAAAATTAGATATTGAGAATGTCGCCTTCCTTGTCATAGAGAGCTGTTTCATTTCTTAGCTTAAATAAAAATATTTTTTTGAAATTCACACTCAATTAAAAGTTATAAGCGACAATAATAGAAAACCGTATATAATTTATTTTTTATTTTCATGTTTATTCCGTATATAGCAAGCAAGCATATATAAGTATCCAAGACACTCGTTTCTTCACGAATGGTGAAATTTAACGCCGAAAATATCATGTATACTGTAGCGTTTGCAGTCAGAAGCTAACCCACTGCACCACAACGGCCTAATATTTATTTTTAGCTTGACGCTGTATTCCGATATAGCATAATAGGCATGGGGAACCTAGTGTTAAGATATTCCCCAATAAGACACTTCCGTTCTCCACCTTCCACGTAATTCCGATTGCATTGCGTGTTAACTGGACTCGTTATCAGACAGATCGAGAAAATTAAATTATCAAATATTTCATTTCATTATATTTATTTCCTAATATCAATTATTTTATATTAAAGTATATAATTTTCAATAAAATCCAATAAAAACAAACAAAACACTCATCAAAAGCCACACGATATATCTGGCATTGATAACTTGGTAGCTCAATTAGGTCTGCAGGTATTAAAGTATATCCGTATTATCACAGATTTTCCATATCAATATGGGTTATCGATCAAATAATGAACTATCCTACTTATGTCAACAAAAATCGATGTTATTTATATAGTGATGTTATTAATAAATATCGATTCCAATTCGTTTATAAAATATCACGAATTATAGTGACGGGTAAAAATTTTCATCCACGTTTTCAAGAAATCAAGAAACATGAGAATGTTTTTAACATTTTTATAGTTAACTTAAGTGTTATTCCATTTTATATATACATTTAGGAAGGAAAAATACTTATTTAGAAAACGTATAAGTATTTGAACGTAGCGGGACTCGAACCCGCGCCTCCTGGAAACCGACCAACCAGAGAGAGAGTTGACAACATAAATAGGTTGTAACAAGCGTATAAAAGTTTTGATGTAGCTTGATGAGAACGTAAGGCTTAGTGGTCAGAGCGCCTGGTCGGTTTCCAAAAGGCGCGGGTTCGAGTCCGGCTACGTTCAAATTTTTATATGTTTTATAAATAAATAATATGAGAATGACTTAATTAAAGTAGTAGTATTACTATACTAAGGATGTAGGGCTATATTATTTAAGATATAGCAGAAAAAACATTTTCACTGGTGAAAACTTTTGAAAATGACCTCAGTATTCATTGTTTTACACAATTATATAAAAAAATCAGCAAAATACCAGCAAAAAAAAACCGCTCACTCGAAAACATATCAAATAAACATTTTTTTAGTACATCCGCAAAAGTACAAAGGATTTATTTATAGAATGCAGAACGGAATTAGGTTCGCGTCGTCAATTGACCACTCACTAACAAACGTTCCATATGTATCGGGAACTTTATTACTGTGCCGTAGAGATTAATATGACTGGGTTCAGTTTATAAAATATCGGAGTGTTTATAGCTGAGGTCGTAAAACAGCCGAAAGTGAACGCTGTTATTAAAACAGGTTTCTTCGCGATTCATCATAAAATATTTCAGAGATATTTGCGTATGTGTATCAAATTTCAACCGGAAATCGCGAATTTTATTACAGAAACTAGTGGCCCACGCGTGGCGTCACCCACTTGTACAACACATTTTTTTGTCTCAACTCAATTACCTAGTTCCGTGATCTAGTAACATTACCATTTTAAAGACAACATTATAGCACATTATATATTAGCACAATGATAAGTAGTTTTAGCCAATTCAATAAAATTTTTATTTTGTAGCAATATTGTCGCGTTCAACTCTTTATATCGACATAACTTTTTTATTTTTGAAACTATTGAAATAAAAAAAATAGTACATGTTAGGTGAAACTTGTCAGAATCAAATAAGGAAAACTCCATTCTAATCGGTTAAGCTGATTCTGAGATAGGCATGAACAATCACACAGACAAACAGACAAAAATATTTAAAATCATTATTTTGCGTTATTATTGCGTTAATAAAGGCCTCCAAGAACATTTTATTTTATATATCTTCTATGTACAGTCACCGATTTTGTAATAAGTATAGATAACCATTTATTGTTTTAAGCAGCAACGAAAGATATTTTTAAAAAAATAACCTCACAATGTATTCCGCATTTTGCAGGGTAGGCAGATGGAACCAAGTGGTAAAACACTCCGTTCTCCACATTCCGCCGAATTTTTCAGACTTTGCGTATTGCGTGGCGGAAATCGATACCACGCTTTTGCCTTGGTGCCAGAACGAAGAAATGATCATGATAATATCAATAAATAATAATTCATTTCTCCTAGTGGGATTCGAGTCCACAACCATCGCGTTGCATTCACACCAGTGTGCCCTGCGCTACGACTAGTCTAAAAAAAATATTATGTAAATTAAGCCTTAGTCAGCAAATATATTATAGCTAAATCATTGCCCCACACTGGAAGATGTACCGCGTCGGATGTATCTTTCTTTACGTAATATAAAATGAACCGCACTAATATCGATTCAGAATCTTCGCAAATATATTCAAGCAAAGAATAAACTCATTTCTTCTTTCATCGAAAACTTTAACTTTTTTTTATAATGTAATAATTTAATTATATTCTTATAAAAATACGTGAAGACTGCTGATACAAATATTTATATATTGTGGATAAAATATAATATAAAATTGTACATAATATATGATTAAAAAAAAAAAAATTAAATTAGCTTCACGCTGTATCCCGCACACAGCAGGGTAAGCAGAGGGAACCTAGTGTTAAGACACTCCGTTCCCCACTTTCTGCCAAATTCCGGAGGCATTGCGTGTTGAGTGGCAGAACTCAACGCCGCATATATGATTGTATTGAAGAATTATAAATTAAGCTTATTTACAGTTTTTAGATTAAGATTGAATACATTAAATTTAATACTAGCGACCCGCTCGCGGCTTCACTTCACTTTTCGTTGCAAACTGATTTAAGTAAAACTAACACTCAATCTTAAATAGAGATTACCGTGCATAAACGCACAGACTATATATCTTTCTACATATAATAAAAGTTTTTCTTATAATATAGTATCTTGTGATCTCAATGAGCGGAAGACAATTCGTTTTAGTTCTTTTATATGTACAGATACGATTCATACCTACATAGAAAATTAAAAACTACATTCTTCGTTTACAAGTTACATCTTCATAAACAAAGACATACAAACAATAATATAATTAGTCACAGATAAAAAAATATGGATAACATTTAAAAAAAAAAATCTGTTATGAATAACAAAAGCATTCAACCGGCTAAAATATTAAGTTTGAACGTTACTTTTGTCTAAAGGCTATAAATAAATGATGTTATTAGTTTTTTTTTATATTTTTTTAAACATTAAATATTATATATAGTTAGAAAGTTCGAGTGGAACAAGACAAAGTAAATGGACACAAGTGATTATACAACACCTACATCGAGAACCGATAAGAACTTGCTATTATCGAAATTAAAAAGCCGCCCTAGTGTGAGTGCCAGACACGCTTATAAAGGATTCCGCACCACCCCTTGCTTAATAAATAACTTAAATTACTTTCATGACATATTTATTACATATTTAACATAATTTCATACCCTAAAGTCGATGAAAATATAATTTCATACCATTAAAAAACCTGAGGCCGTCGTAGCGCAGAGGCTAAAGCGTGCGACTGTAAGAGCGATGCTTGTGGGTTCGATTACCATTTCGCGAAATGTAAGTATTTAATATTTTCATTTCGTCACGCGGTAACAAGGCGCAGAAGCGCAAGGTGGCTTTAAGTTTGGCTACTCAACGGGCCTCGACTACTGAATGCCTCGACAATTCGGCGGAAAGTGGGAAACGGAAATGTCTCAATCGGAATGAAGTGTCTAAAACTAGGTTCCCAAGTTCCTTCTGCCTACCCGGCTATGTGCAGGACACAGCATGAAACTGAAAAAAAAAATGTAGCGACTAACACGTATAGAATTATGAGAATTTGGTTGCGGAATCCTAAAATAATTTACACCATACTGTTTTCATATAAAAGTGAAAGGTATAAGAAGTAAGTACAACTGTTTCATATTTTCCTTTTTGTAAAAGCGAATGCATGTCGCGAGTGTACTAAGTGCCTGTTGTTTGTACAACATAAATAATATAAGAGCAAGTTCAAAGCTTCATGTGACCTTAGCCTTAAAGCAGGGTTCCCAATCTTTCTTGATCAGGGACCACTTTTATAGAATTCTTGTTAGAAGGGACCACTTTGTAGGTATAATATAAATAAATAATTAATTAAATAAAAAAAACTTTCAAAGTCAAAAGTAAAAAAAAAACTGACTTTTTGTTTGATGGGGTTTGTGAATTTTTAAGTAAATATTAAAAATCAATGAATTTCAAAGTTTATTAAATTTAAACGTCAAAATATTTTATGTTTTACTGAGGAAACAACTTAACTGTAGGCTGACTTTGCTCAAATACCGAAATTTTAAATCATTCGCAGACCATTTTTCAGCAACTGTGGACTACTAATGGTTCACGAACACACACATTATGGATATTTTCATTGGTCCTTACTTAAATTTTAAATGACATGTCTACAAAATGACCTAGAATTAGATTTGCGTGACACTGTGTAGTAAATAGAAGTAAACGAGTATTATTTTATAGTTTTATATTAATATGCCGTTTTTCGATAATATCACTTTCATAAATACCACTAACAAAATGTTATTGAATGCTATTATGTACAGCATAAACGATATATAAGAAAAATCATTTATGTTGGAATTTATAATTAATTATTTTAATTTTGAACCATTTTGTTTAAATATATAGATTAATTTAAATTATTTGAAATATATATTATATATAGGACGAACGCCTATTGATTGGATAAAGTGCAATGTTATTGTCCGCCGTGGACCGTAAAACAAAAGAGATATCTACAGATAAAAAATCATGTTTCTATTTATTCCAAATAGTTTTTGCAATAATTTATACGGTAAGATATAGATATTATAATTACAAATAAAATTTAATGTACTTATTAGTATAATTTTCAAATTGAATTGAATTCAAAATTGGATTACATTTGAATATAAAAATACAGCGAAATATAAGTTAAGCAAGTATAAATTGTTTACAAATACATCTCGTCCGTTACAATTTTTTATAAAAAAATCTAAATCAAATCAGCTTCACGCTGTATCCCGCACACAGCAGGGTGGGCAAAGGGGGTTCCCTTCGGCAGAAAGTGGGGAACGGAGTGTCTTAACTCTAGGTTTAGTGTTTAGACACTCCGTTCCCCACTTTCTGCCGAATTCTGGAGGCATTGCGTGTTGAGTGCCAGAAGTCAACTCCGCGCTTAGCCTCGACACCAGAGCGAAGAAAAGGAAATATAAATTTAAGTAAATATTTCATCTCCTCGAGTGGGGATCGAACTCATAACCAGTCGGTTTATTTTTAATTTTTTTATAAATGAAAAAAATATTTTTTCACAAAACATGGAAAATACATGTATAGCTGCGACATTTTGTTACATCGATGGCACTTCTATAACAGAGTGGGAGGCCACGAAGGCAAAGGGTAGCGACTTCACGGGTCATCGAAGCCTAATCGATCGGTCAAGTGTCAGAGGTGAAAGGTTCATGGGACGCGACTAAGGCCAAAAACAAACGTTACTAAAAATATAAATCATTCACAGTTTAATCTAAAATGGTTAACCTTATTAAGTTGTTAAATATGTTTTTGCAAATAACAAAAAATCTTACCAATATAAAACTGTATTATTGTATGTATCGGCCATGAGACCACTAGTGGCGCAGGGCCACAAGCGTGTAAACGCCACAGGTTGTGGCGTTTACACGCATAAAAAAATATAAAACAGGCATAAAAAAATATCTTTGAACAACAGATTAAATAACTAAATTGCTAGATTGTTATAGATCAATAAAGATCGTTAGCATATATTTCGCGTAGACCGTGAGAATATGAACCAGTTTTATCTATTTGCATTTCTATTTTTAAATGGATGCCATGTTAATATAAAATCATAGACATCTTTTGTGCCATATTGCAGAAATTATGTGATATATATTTTTTTATCTACTACAAAAGTTATTTGGCAAATTTTTCCACAAAAAGAAAACAAATAAAAAATACCATTTGAACCTAGGTTAACTACTCGTTTTATAAATATCATAAAAGTGTTTAAAAAAATGTATATAACTAATTTCTTATTTTTAATTACCAGAATCATTTAAATGCATAGAAATATCTTTAAATGTTGTAATACAGAAGGTTATGTACCAATAATTACTAATATGATACGATAATTTGAAATGTTGTTACGAAATTAATTTCTTTAATTACATCAATTCACTTACTACAAGCCGAGACAGAGTGAGGCAATGAAAATATTAAGTATCTAGCTGTGGCGCGAAACAAAGCGAGGTTGAGTTCCGCCTTTCTCGATTGGGAATCGAACCCACAACCTGTCGCGTTTACAATCGCACGCTAATGCCTCTGCGCCATGTAGCCTCAAATATATTACATTGATTTATGTCAATTTTGTATATAGAGTTTATCTATATATTACACATAAATTTACATATGAAAAACAAAACTATAGATTGGTGACAAGACGAACAGGATTTCCATGAAGTATAATACCGCCTACATATTATAAAAGCAAGCACGATTAGGTACAAAAAGATTTGTCCAAATGATTGATTATAGCAGAAAAGAATACATAATTTTTAAACATATTTTAAAGTGGTATTCCACGCTTAGGAAAGATAAATGCTTATTAAGAAATCATAATAAATTGAACCGCGCATTTTTTGAGTTTCCAAAGAGGCGCGGGTTCAAATCCCGCTACGTTCAAATTTTTATACATTCTCTTAATAAGTAAGAATACATTAAATTAAATATGAAAGGCATGCTGTGCAATTCAGTCATGTGATCGGCGCAGGCGCATACTAGAGGTTATTAGCACTTTTTGCTTACTGTGTTATACAATGACTAATGTTTAGTTGGTTTTTGTCTTTGTCTAAAAACGTCATTGGGAAATTGTCACTAAATATTGTTTGTTCATATTTGTTTTTGATAGTTAATTTATAACAGTATTTTTTTTTATTTATTATATTGAAATGATCAACTAATTGATAAAGCTATTTCCAAAATCATTTTATTGGCATAAAATAACAACATATTATGGTGCTGCAAACATGCCTTTAATAACTTTCTAGCATATTTAAAAAAATCATCAGACTGTTTGTGGTGCACATACCTAATGTAAATTTAAGACTTATGTGATTTACTCGCAGATACCATTGTCAAGCGGATCCCATAATCAGAACCTAATCAAATGTTTACCAAACTATCCTTCAATGTATCTTTTCCAATAAAAAAACATCAGAATCGGCTGGCATGATATTGAGTTATTCACCCTTTTGTTGTGTTCATACCTAATGCAAATTTGAGACTTATGTGATTTTCTCACAGATACCATTGACAGATATAGACCATTAAAATGGGACCACATGGGAAACACTATCTTTCAAATAAAAAAAGAATTAACAAAATCAGTTCACCCACTCAAGACTTCATTTATGATTAGAATTTAGGGTTTTTTTCCCCCATTGTAATTTAAATGAGCACTTCACTTTATATGCTTACAAATCATAAATGCAAAATCAACAATAAATAAGCTTCTATATAAGTAAGTAGCATGACTCGAATCAAATATACTCTTATCACAAAATTGTAAATATAATTATCAAAAGTAAATTTGAGTGCCCCCATATTTACTCAGAGGTTCACATTATCTGTTCAATGTCATTCACTGGATTTTTTTATTGATACTTGAAAAAAATAATTTTGTTCATGATTTTTTGTGATAATTATTTAATAAATTATAAGTTGCTAACAACAATAAAATATAAAATATACAGTTGCACACATAGTGCACAAACATTTTATTGTAGTTTATGCATTAGAAAAGATAAAACAGTAATGCTTATAATACTGATGTTTAGTTCACTGCCCCCAAAGTGGAACATTCTGATAAGTCATGGAAAGATACTGTAACATATCCCAAAATTATGTTTTTAATTACTGTGCCAATGTTATCTAAATATATATTTAGAGATTTTGTTTTTTTTTTAGTTTAAAACAGAATGGAGAAAAAAAATGTCACACATTTAAAATAGGCATTATTATTTAAAATGAAATCAAAATATATAACTAGCAATATTGCATAACAGATAAAATTTAAAGTGAGTAACACAATGTTACATAAAATATTTAAAGAGTACTTACTCGCTATTTTCCTTGGTCTTTTCTACATGTTTTTTTATATTAGCAATGGAAGAATCTAGTCTATTTAGAAAGTTGTCGAAAGTCTCTTTTTCATCAGGGCTACCGGGCGAAAAGTCTCTCGTGGGCATTCCAGCTATTGAAGCACGATGACTTGGGGGTGCAGGCTCCGTCACTCTTTCACCATTTTCGTAAAACGGAGATTCTTTAGTCACAGGTATTAACAAATATTCTCTCAAAAATAAACTATCCGAAGCGAATAAGCGGTTCGCTCGCCTGATTTTCTCCATCTATAATCAGATATAATCACTTTTTATAAAAAATTACAAAAAATAAACTCATTATCAACACAATTATTATGATCTTCACACACTTACTGTGACACCATATTTCAAAGCAATTCCTTGTAAAGTGTCACCTTTGGCCATTGTGTGTTTTATATATTCTTCGTTCCTCTTCATATGATTGCATGTGCTTCCATATTTCTTTAGAGGACGAGCAGAATCTCGGATCGAAACTCGTTCGTCAAATAGACGATCCTCCTCCATATTTGACGTAAAACAAAATGACATAAATATAACTTGTTAATGACAAAAAAGTAAAAGCAATGAAGAGAGCAACCAATAATGGAATGAAATTAGGCACATAACACTGTAACAGACAACACACTAACCTCGATCGTACTGTGTTGTCATATACAAAATATTTAAAATAAAAATTGTTTAATTATTGATTTACAATTAAAAATATATGATATTAAAAATTATGTAAAATATATGACCTTTTTTTATTAGCGAATCGAATTTCTTTAATGTTTCCGTTAGGAGCTTTAAAATTATAATAACAGATGGCGCCAATGTCATTTAACCAATCTGTTCACTCTGCTATCCATTCATGACTCATTCATTTACGCAGCTAACGAATTTCATTCACTCAATCAATCAGTCTTTCGGAATATTTGGATGCGGGTGGAGTGTTTCTGTAACTGTTTAAAAAATTGAATTGTTATGAACTAATGATTTGTGATATTTTAAATTTTGTGAATAACAATTTGTGTTTGAAAAATTATTTTAATTTTCATAATACGTTTATAAACCTGTGCTGAAATCTATTGAGAGTTTTTTCTATTTGTATTTATTATACACATGTGATCGATATAGCAAATATCGTAATTGTTTTCTTCTTTGATGAGGGTAAGTATGAATGAAATTAGCAATTATTATTAGCTGGTAACTAAATAATATATTGTAAAATTAATTTGCTATGTATATATGTCACGACCGGGCCTGTATTACCCCGCGGTGCGTGTACCAGCCGCCCTTCCCGGGTTGGTGGCGAAAACATTGGGGGTCGAGCCTCGGGCGCAGTCTCGCGAACTAGGCAACTTTTATGACCATGAAGCCATATTTTGGGGGTTTGCATGCAAACGGGTGTGACCCTAATGAATTGTTTTTGTATATTGTAAACGCGATATCCCATTACCTAAAAGTGACAATCGTTAAAATTCCTTTTAAACCGATTGCGCAAGTACTAACTGAACAGGGAAAAATGAATCAGCTGTGTTATAGGAGTAGGTGTTATGTTTTATTTTATAAATAAATAAAATTGGAAGTTTAATCGATAAGATTGTTTACATGCAATAGTCAAAATTTCTAATCTTCTCTCGAATCTATTTAAGGCATCATTTCAAAGCTTTTGTAATCTTGTCCCTCACATCAGTGGTAAATCAAGTTAAAATGAACAACTTTATTTTTCAATACAATCATCAAATTAATATCCAATTTGTCACGTAAAATGTTAATTCAATAAATAATATAAATATGAAGTATTCATAGAATAACGTACGCATGTGTATTATTTTATCTAACTGTCATCATATCATGCTATTATATAGTTACTATACTGTTTATACCGACAAAACCATGTTTTTTATGAATACATATTGTATTAAATATTCTATTAAAAAAACAAGAAAGCAATTCCATGATTTTCCTCTCATATAGTAAAGTAGACTAAAGAACCTAATGTTGAGACACTTCCATTTACATCGTTTTCCAATTTTCGCCAACTTTCCAGACGTTGTGTGTTGAGTGGCGGAACATAACGCCGCCGGCGCATTTTTATTACTGCAGCAGATAAATAAAAATAATTTAAATGTAATTAGCTGCTTAGATTTTTTTTATTTAAAGAAAAATCAATTTCATTTTTGTTCCATAATTTCTAAATAACTATATATTTGAAGTATAATTAATTAGAATAATCGTATAAATATTTCGTGCATAATCTAGCCATTTTGTACTTTACTTTTTTTATTTGTAACATAAAAGACCTCCCTAGTGTAGGTCGTCGAGTGAACTGATAGGGAAGCATTTCATTTAATCGAATCAATGATGGGGACACTGCAATTCTGCATAGATACACACTAAAGTTTCAAACTTATTTATTTTTTTGCTATAATATTGAAAGTCATCCATAATATCAATATTATGTTTATAAGTAAATCAGCTTCACGCTGTATTCCGCACACAGTAGGGTAGGCAGAGGGAACCTAGTGTTAACACACTCCGTTCCCCACTTTCTGCCGAATTCTGGAGGCATTGCGTGTTGAGTGGCAGAACTCAACGCCGCGCTTGATATTTTGTTTAATCTGATCAAAACTCTAAATCTTAGGCCCGTACTCATAAATCGCTCCCAAGTCGGAGATCGATCTTGAGATGTTGTTTTCATTTATAAATATGTCATTTATGAATGAAGACGGCGTTAAGATCGATCTCAGACTTGAGAGCGGCTTATAAATATGGGCCTTGGTATTTTTTAATGTGGTACCTACAAAGTAAAAATACTTGATGCTCAATGGCTTGTAATTTTAAGCGGCAGTGCAATAGTCTTTATATCATTTACTACAGTGCAATAGAACCCATGACCACTGTTTCTAACTACACTGTTTCTAAAAACGACGATGTGTGCGTAACGGCGACCGTTTTATTTACAATTTTTATATTTCCTTTTATGTAAATACCTTCTAATTGCAGCAAGCTGGGGTGGATATTCAAATTTGTTAGCCAAATGTGTTTTCCATGCTATTACAATCGACTTAACAATGTTTTAATAATGCAAAAACACCGCAGTCGTTAGGTAGCCAAATCAGTTTTTTAGCGTCACGCCGTATTCCACACAACAGGGTAGGCACTAGGCACCTAGTGTTAAGACACTCCGTCCTCCATTTTTCCGCCGAATACTAGAGGCATTGCGTGTCGAGTTGCGAAGCTCAACGCTGCGATTTGCCCCGATACTAGCGCAAAGTAATGAAAATATCAAATATTTCATTTCCTCAAATGAGAAAATCGCATCCCACAACTTGTCGCATTTACAATCACACTTTTTATCACCGCGCCACGACTGACCTCCAAATCAAATTTAATAACCAAAATTACTTTAACTTGAACCGAGTCATAAAAAGCTATCAGATTATATTTTAAAATGAACTATTTCACAATACACAATGAAAAAAATTCAAAGAATTCACCTTTATATTACCCTTTTAAGTGCTTAGATAAAAAAGAACCTGTCACCGTCCAAGCCCTTTCACTAGAATATATTATGTTATATTAATTTCTTATAAAAATGCGAGTGACTCATTTGGAATGTAAGAACAAGGTTGCAGCAAGCTATATATGACTCATGCTGACACTGACCCGAGGAATCCCTCAGTTATCTCGAGATTATCTACAGAGATAACCAAAGCCGTTAAAGTTGAACTAATTACATTAATACTAAACTTAAACTGTTATAATATACTACTATTAAAATGATTTATGGTTTATGTTATTATAGAGGCCAGTCGTTATTCAAATACAAATAATAAATCGAATTATCAAAATCAAAATATAAGGCTGTCGTGGCGCAGTGGTTCAAACAAAGGAAAAGCAGGGGCTGTAAACGCGACGGTCGTGGGTCCGATTCCTACTTAGGCTAATGAATTATTGTTTATTAATATTTTCAATTCTTCGCTCTGGTAAGAGAGGCGTTAAGTTCCGCTACACAACACGCAATACCTCGAAAATACAACAGAAAGTGGGGAACGAAGTGTTTTAACATTATGTTTCCTCTGCCTATCCTGCTATGTGCGGGATACAGCGTGAAGCTAAAAAAAAATACAAATAACAAAAACTACAATACACATACTACAAAATTTTCGATGGTAGAAAACCCCAGGTCGCTCCACTAGTACAAAATTTAGTTTTTAACATATACGTAACAGAGCTATAATAAATTTTATATTTAAAAGCTATCTCAATTATTATCCAATAATAATAATCGTTATAATCTTTAAACCTATTATTAGTTATAATAAACATTTTTTACTTTGCATAGTTATATTACATTTTTTTTATAAATGTAATTATATTATTGATTTATAATCAAAACACAACATGGTAAATATATCGTGTACAGAAAATATACGACGACATTAAACCAGTTTACATATTATTTTTTGGACCCACTTTAATTTGTTCTTTATTTTTTGTATATATTTTAGTATGTTTTGATAGTTTTTTATGTTTAATTATTACCATATTTGAATACTAGCGACCCGCTCGCGGCTTCGCCCGCTTATACCACAGAATTATTTACTTAGCACACTGAATTATGTTCGTGTTTTGATATACCTATTATGTATGTTTGCAGCGCAATGAAGATTTTTTATGAGAAAGTTAAAACCAGATCCACGCTTTATCCCGCCTTTAGCAGGATAGGCACAGGGAACTTAGTGTTAAGATATTGCGTATAATGTGTGACTGATGTGCGAAATGAAAATATTAATAAACAAAATGAAAATATTACTATACACAAATACTACTAAAATCTTTAGAACTTTGAACTTTGCCGCCAATATCTACGACTCGATTTTGGAATGAGGCGTATGCGGCGGTTTCCCTTTGATAGGTTTATGTGTGCGTGCGTCGTTCTCGACGATTCGATTTTATTTTACAACGATAATTTTATTATTTATTTTGTTTGAAAAAACTAACTTTTTTATTTTTTCAATTATATTGCATTTTTCATACTCATTTGTTTTTATTATAACATTAAGTTTAATCAGCTTCACGCTATTTTAACAGATGACATTAATATATTTGATACTTTGACTTTAACATGATTATTTAATGTATTTTTTATATATAAAGTCTTGAGAAAGTTCTCTTG